>CCAG010020515.1:0-12396 GCA_001077435.1 Glossina morsitans morsitans
GGACAAACATTATTCAAAATTGATTGCATCGGGCCATTTTTCTGATCATTCATGAAACAATTGCAATTTTTAATTCTTTTTGACAAACTTTGTATATAGAATGAATGTGAAAAATTAGGACGACTTGGGAGCATTCTTTGAACTCCTTCTTTTTCCCCTATAAGCCTTTATATGCCAACAAGATCTAATATATAGGATGCTGTAAAATAAAAGTGTATTCAATGGTCGGCCACGACGGAGCATAATACTTTTCCTAATTGTTACATAGCGACATCAGTTCAATCTGAGCGATGCCATCAGGAAACAAAATATTATGAATTATTTATGTTTTCTTGAGGTTTTGTGTGTTCTAAGTACGCCAAAAGTCGTACATATATAGTCTTATAACTTATTGGTAAATGTATCTATAGTTTTGTTCTTGTAGTTATTGTCATAGTTGTCATGGAAACATCTTTGACGTATAAGATTCACAAAACCTCAACAGTGCAACATTACCACATGCTGTAATTAATTACATTTAAGGGAAGACAATGTCTTGTAGTTGAAGTAGTGGAATGAGTTAAAACAGCACTAGAATATCAAAGAAAAACAGTTGAAGAAAAAAACTATACTTAAGTCACAAAATACAACTCCTGACTATTTGTGAATCTTCGAGGTATAAGCAAGTTGACTGTCATATTTGCCACACAAGGCAACGAAATCTAAACATAAGCAGTAGTAGTCTATCTATCTATACATCAGATGTCTGGATGGGAAACTCAGTACATCTTAGTCTTTACAAATAATTTTCGAACTAGCGTTCGATAAGCGATATAAGATTTTTAGAAATTAACTCTAATAATTTTCCTTACTGGCATTGCTTGTGGCGTACGCCTAATGTGTTTGAGTAATGTGCCGTCATAACTACGACCAAGGAACTATTCTAGCGATTGAGTTTTAAATGCATACGCAGGCAAAGCTTTGCAGATAAGCAACAAGTTTTTGTCTTCACTCTAAACTACCGAGCGTAGCAGGTTAATTGTCAGTAACATTTTCCAAAGCAGTGGAAAAATTTGGAGCCGCTTCTTTAGCGGATTGTAAGAAAGTTCGATACTCTGCGTAAATTTTCCAAAAAATTCGCAATACGTAATAACTAGTTTCCATAAAATGTTTTTTCAATTGGCATCTTTAGTCAAAAAAAAATATTTAACTCCTCAATGCCTAATGAGCGGACTCTCAAAATTCATATTTATCAAAATGATGATTAAAGGGAATAGTAAACGTAAATCTCTTACACACATTTTAAGACCGTTGACTTTGCCCATTGATTCAAATTTCTATGGGCTTTAATCAAATTAATGTATGTTTTATATTTATTTAAGTGTGTGTCTTCTTCTTACTGATTTTGTCAATTTTCACTTTTATGAGGACCGTAGCGCATTCCCATTTCAATACTTCCCTATCTTTGTTTCTTTTCGTTTGTTTTATAAAATATTTATTTCAGCGCACAGTTGTTTATTTTTTTTTTTTTTGTTTTTTGTACTCAGCTTTCAAACCGCATGGAATAACGAACCTTCATATATATCCTCTTAACACTTTTATTTGTATCTGTAACTATTCATTGAATGCAAAGAGCCAGGGAAACAGACTGACAAACTTGCTTGGTAGTGTACACTCACACAAATACAATTGTCAATTTAATGGGTTTCATTGATCCGTTTGCCGTTCATTTGTATTCTTTACTTTTCTGTTTTATGAAATTTTTCAATTTAAATAAAATATTGATGGAATATCCTTTTATCATGTATAATATTTCCACAATGTATTTATCTGTTATTAAATACTCGCCATGGCAGCCAGTGCAAGTAATACTGTAACTGCTTTTACTATTTATTTATTTATTTATTTATTTATTTTCTTATATAAAATAAAAGAAGAATAGGAAGAGAGACACGTTTGATTAAAAGCATATACTTTTAAATGTTTGCATATGACAAATCGAAGCCATTGATTTGTAAATTTATGCATAAGCATAAACTTTCGCAAAGGTATTAAAAAGATATCATTTTTTAAGCACTTAATTTTTGATGATAGATTTTGCAAAGGGAGTAAATGTTTTCTTTCTGTTCTACATAGAAAACATTTTATTTCGGTAAATATTTTATATATTTTGTAAACTTAATCTCAATCCTTCGTTGATGTGTACAGAAAAGGCTCGTAGCGTGTATCCAAACATTTGGCTTTAGAAACACATCGGCTAACAGCAGCTTCAGCAAGCTATACTCTATGCCGACTAAAAAGCTAGAGTCGTTTAATTATTAAAACATGTTGAAACAATAGAGTGGGTCAGGATCGACCATTACACACTAAAGTAAAGTTAATAATATAACAACTTCTCAAAATAAGGCGTTGTATGGGAAGTAGTCGAAGAAGTCGAAGTAGCCGAAGCGGACAGCATTTGTCGCTGGGCCAAAACGCGGTGCACTAAATTTCACTAAAATATTTTAAAAATTGTGTCTATGTTGAACACAAAAATATATGGACAAACATCAAGAGGACAGACGGACAGACAAACTTAGATCGATATAAAAAGTGATTCTAAGTCCATCATTATAATAAAATATGGATCTATCTAAAGCACTTTTCGCTGTTGTATATATTTCCGCAGTCTTAATATTATCTTATACCACTAGTGGTACACCCAAATCCGGCGGCATTTACTAGCCCAATTGAGATCAACTGCCCTTTGGACCAAAATTCTGCAAACTTCGCTATACTTTACTAAAATCAGCGCTTCGCAACTTTGGGAAAAACTCCGGGACCTCAGCGTGTGGTATCAATATTAACAACGGGCAAATAGTTCTGCTTTAAAAGTTTTCATGTTTCGTACGTGCCGGTCTCTCTGGTCGGCCAATCGGTAGTAGAATCAACAAAATTCTTCAAAATCGCTACGGCATTAAACATTCACCCAAAAGCAGTTTTGAGTCATTTTGAGTAAATACCGGCAGAATTACCAGTGGAAACTTATGAGCATGAATTTCTATCTCTACTAAAATCAAAAGAAATTGATCCATTTTTGACGAGATTGATGACGGTCAGTCAAAAAGCGGTAAAAAGTCCTGGTCCAAGTTATATGAAATTGCAAATGGATTGGCGCCGTGCAAGTGATTAGTTTATGTTTGGTTGGGCTTGAATGAAAACTTCCACTACGAGCTGTTCAAACCTGGCCAGGCGGTTTATTCCTTTCGCTACTGTCAAGAACTAATGCTATTTAACACTAAAATGGAAGTGTGCAACGTTCAGAAATGATTAATTTGATCAATCGTCGTCTTTTATTACCATTTATTTTGTTCTGCAGGATTTTCCATTCGTTCAGTTTCTCGGCAAGATAAACTAGAAACCTAGAAACTCTTCAATGACGGACTAATGGTTTTACTAGAAAAACAGTCAGAAACGATCGAAATGTCACATAGTCGGATAAATAAAGCTCAGTTAAAAGATAGGGAAAATCTGTTTGAAATACGAAATATACGAAAATACCCTAAGAAATTTTTCGCCGATCTTTCAATACGTAATTTTGCCAAATGGTTGTAATGCGTGGAGACATGCATCGACCTATAAATATAAATTTTAAAAAATATAAATTTTTTGACTTTTCTTCTTATTGCTGTTATTGGATTCAGCTTCAAATTCAGCAAAAGCAATGTACGAGAGAAAGCGAGGTTCCATTGCCAAGACTAGTAATACCCCCCTTTTTCTAAGTTGTGCCTAAAATGCTACTACAATTTTATATGAATAGAATTTAGGACTTCCACTTCACGTAATAACGTAAGAGTTCGTGTACATGTTATTAGTTGAATAAAAAAATTGTTATGTACCAAGCAATATGTAATACATAGTAATGAAAAGTGGTTTTCATATTGCGTAAATGAAATCCCACCTATCCATGACACGGGTGCATAGCATCGAACAGTCTAATAGATAAGAATTGGTTTTTTGCATATGTGTAATAATGAATTACGTTCGTGATTTATGGAGACATGTAGCATATAAACAATAATAAAATTTATATGTTCTCACGTCTTATTTATTGCTCTTAGGTGTCCCATCACAGCCGAGTAATTTCCGGGCAACAGATATCGGCGAGACCGCAGTTACGTTGCAATGGTCAAGACCGACACATTCCAGTGAAAATATCGTACACTATGAACTATACTGGAATGACACATACGCCAATCAGGATCATCATAAGTGAGTAGTACATTTTGCACGACGTAAAAAAACGGAAAGTCATCTATTTATTTATTTATTTTTTTATTTTTTTGTTTTGTGTTTGTTCGGTTATTTGCATTATCAAATTTGCGCATAAATTCATTATTTTAAATGGAATATTAATACACAAAAATAATGTAAAATACAATAATTTAGGCGTATATCCAACACTGAATCCTATACGCTTGATGGTTTGTATCCTGATACTTTGTATTATATATGGCTGGCAGCGCGTTCGCAAAGAGGTGAAGGTGCTACCACACCGCCCATACCCGTCCGTACAAAACAATATGGTAAGCATTTCTAATTTATGTTTTCCGTCCACTATTGCATATACTTTCTCTTTTTTAAATATATACTTTTAACATATGTTAATATGCATATGTATATATACAAACATATATATATCTATATAAAAACATATATGAAAACATATTAGGTGCCAAAAGATACTAATTTCCCCCATCTCCCCGTTCCGCCCGCAATCAAATAACAAATGATATAGAATTTAAGTTTCCTGAATATTTAAGCAAAACATTTTTGCCATTAATTTATTCTCATAAATCTCTCATAAAAGTTGTATGAGAAATTTTAGGCGTGATAAAAATATATATGCTAAATTACTATAAAGTTTTAAAAGTAAATGCACACAATAAAAACTTTTATAGTAACTTGGCTGCTAGCTGACTAGCACTAAAGGTATTGAAACGCAATCGAAAGAGAGAGAGGCGAAAAAGGCTGAATTCATTTACTTAAGAAGAGAAGTTACAGATGTTGATAATTCGTGTATTTATTGACATTAATTTTTATTTTTGTTCTCTTAACTCTTGAATTTTTATACCCCCTTTTTTTTTTTTTTTCTAATACTAAACACATACATTTACAATACATAGAACTCCAACTCTAACACACAAGAACGATAAGTCTACACTTAAGTATTCATTTAGTTTATTGTTATTTTAGATATACATTAAAATATATAAAATAGAAATTCTCTTAATTTTAATTTAAAACGACAATATTTTTAAAAAAAATTTTTTATTGTTTAAATTTGTTCGAAATACTTTAGCACAACAGTAGTTTACGACATTAAAAAAAAAGAACAATCAAAACCATATCACATTACACTCGTTAACCTTTTGCTGCAGGAATACTTAAAACACTTGTCATGATTCGTTTTAGTAATAAAAAGAAAATAAAAATTTTCGCAAAAAAGAAACATTTTTCAATAAATGAACGTTAGTCAACGATCATCAGCATTAATATTGGACCATTGTATTGCCATCCTTTTCGTATCTTGTTGCGAAGTTTTCCCAATGTCTTAATATGATGAATGGATTTTTCATTCATTATAAGATAATATTTTGTATATCAAGTATTACCCAAAACACTGAAAAATCTCTTTGCAAATTATTATACAACTTCTCCGAATTAAATTCTTTTTATACTAAATCAATCTCGTTGTCGTCATGGTTCTATTTTTACCTGTTTTTTAAGTATTTCCTATAAATATAAAACTAAATGCACTTATGTGTACTTTATGTGCACTCTTAGTGTAGCATTCGATAACTATATAGATCTAAAAATTATACATTTACTAGTGAATCAATTCCAGTTAGAAGTTTTGATATTTGGGAAAAATCGAAAATTTCGTTCTGCCATATGTGTACCTACCTACCTGATTTTAAAAGCGTAGATACGCTTGCAATTTGGAATAAGAAAATAATTTTCTGTTTTAATAGATAGGAGTGCGACGACAAAGAAATGAAAAATAAATGACTTCTTTAGCAAAAACACTAAAAAGCTACGCTTCATCCTTAAGTGCTTTACATTGCTTCGCTTTACACAATTAGTCATATAATCAGCTTTCGAAATAAAGCGTTATATGGTAAGTTGTCGAAAAAGTGGCCCTATCCACTCTCGGGCCAAAACGCGTCGATGAACCAAATTTCATCAAAAAGTGCGGATTGACAGACGGACAGACATGCTTAGATCGATTTAGAAACTAACTCTGAATCGATAGGCTTAATAAAAGGTGGGTCTATGTCAACACCCTCTGACCTTCAGACCAAAATTAAACATAGAATCAGAATCGCCTTATTTATTACCGCAGATATGAGTAATGAGTAAAACAGAGAAGTTTAGCTGATTGCATATCACATGTATAACGGATTTGCTCTAATTCTTCTGCTTCGAAATGTGACCCCTTATCTTATTTATTTTCTCAAAATTCCCTAGAAGATGTAGAGATTGATTAGGAAGACATTCCGAATAAGGTGTTCTTTCTGTACCCTAGTCTCCATCATTTTAGCTGTCTGAACCTATCCCTCTTTAACAATTTGATAAGAAATTCCTTTATTGACAATTCTTTCGAGCTAAAGCGTATATTGGAACGAAAATTCTATCTACAATGGAAATACAAGAAGTGAAGACATATTCGCATTCTATAAAAATAGTTGAAGACCAAATTTCATACTCAACTAAATACAACAGCATATCCAACAGTACAATATTAATTATTTTTTCCATTTATTCCTTTTTTTTTCTTTATATATTTATTAAAAAAAAAACTTTTCCCTTTGAGGAGACCAACATCATGATATAATTAGCGTAAATAATGTGTGCGGTAAAAACTCAACAAAGTGTTTGTGATTTTATACCCACTACCGAATGGCGAATATTTACTGACTATGTCCTTCCGTTTGCGACAAAATAAGCATAAGAGAAACAAAGGTAGTGAGAGAGAGACAAAAGGAGAAAGAGTGAAGTAGATAGAAGGACAAAAGAATCGGGTATGACTGCAAATTGGTATAAAAAACTACAGCTTGGTTTATGTATTTCTTAGCTGTGTGAACACATCAAGATAACATTTTTTACGATTTACCACTTGTCATGCCCATGACTGTTGAAGAGGCGGTAAGAAACTGACTATATAAATACAGCCATACAACCATATATAAAACACAGCTGGAGTTACGATGCAAAAGTAGCTTCGACCGGCCAAGGTGATGGGTATCTACAATTCGCCCTTGGGTGAATATGATTCTGTTACAATTTTTTTTTTCCCTCTTATTATTTATGAAGAGATAACTTTAATAATAACTTTTCCCACATTTGCATGTTTATGTAAGCAACAAATTTTCACATTCGCCTCGATTTAACTGAATTATAAAAAACTAAATTAATTAAATCAATAGTTGAGCAAAACAATAAATAAATATTGCAAACGGCACCTATGGAAGCTCTCTTTAATGTACCTGGAAAAAAAAAAAAAAAAAAAAAAAAACAGAACGTAATTTTTTTCATACAAATGCACTCTAAACTAAGCACTTGAAACAAATTTTTATAACACTGCAATTAATAACAATAAAAATCAAACCCACAATAACATACATTGCAAGAAAAAAGAAAAAAAAAAAAACTTATTATAATTTATTAATCAATTAAAAAATCACATAAACGTATATTAACGTATAATTATAAATAGCTATATAACTAACATATATATTTATATATATATATAACTTATGTAAATATTAAATATTAATCTATTAAGGCACGCTTAAAAAAGAAATATAACCTATAAATAGTTTTTCAATATTTTTATTTCTGCTCTGACCTTAAAAAAACTTTAGTTAAGAACTTTTGAAGCATTTTTAAGCTTATGGCGTAGAATTTTTGCTTGTTAATTTTACACACACGCACATATATATATATGTATACATATATCTGTTTAATTTAAATCACGTATCACATAATGTTTTGATAATAAAAACAAAAAATTTGGGAAAAACAACGAAACCATTTATTCACAAGAAACTGCACAAAATGCTTGATTTCACTTTAATTAACATTTTGCATTTGCTTTAGCCATAATAATTCCTTCATTCTTTTGTTGTTGTTGTTATTATTATTTTTTTTTTTTTTTTTTTTGGTTTTTGAATGATTATATGATAATTTCACATATTAGTCTTTATGGTTTTCTGTTTGAATGATTGTTCATTCGTGACATTTTCAAATCCATTCATATTCTTTATGTGCAACGCATGACGATATCGATAACGTTTAGGTATTAAAAATAAATTTTTTTTAATTTGTTTTGCTTAAATGATTGATAATTGCTTTTAATTTATGCGCTGATCTCAACAAGCATTGAAAGTTGACTTTTCTTAACGCATTTGAGTTATAGTTTGTTCGTTAGCATTACTCTTGTTATTATATTGCTTTTCTTTTGGTGAATGAAGTCCTCTAGGTAACACGTAGAATAGGTAACGTCTCTTATTTCATTCATTTCATTACTTGTCCGGTACTTTTCTTAAAACTTGGAAAAGTGCAATATTAACAGGAAATGACATTGCATACGAGATAGATTTCGGAAACTACCTCCACTTCTCATAACTTTTAAATCCCACTCGTATTCAAATATCATTAAAACACATAAGTAGTAAGCAAATATTCTGAATGTGCATGTCTTGCGTTACCGTTTCAACCCTCTCCGTCTCTTTTCATCTCTGTTTTCATTAAAACGACCGCGGTGACCGCTAGACTTCATTTACAAGAAACAGGGTTAAACGTTTTCCATTTTCGCCATCGTAGCTGAAAAAAATCACACAAACCGATCAATATTTTCTTTGTTTGTCTCAAATTCTAACATTATGACTTTGTTTAAAGATTTGAAGCTACTTTTACATTTGTTCTAATTACGGAGCTTTACTAAGTTTTAAAATTCTATAAATTTGTAGACCGCAGCACAAGGCCTTACTTTACTAACCCTAGATGAGATTATTGTCACAGCTTTCACTGTAACTATCAATAAAATTATGCGTCAGGTTCATGTCAGGATAATTCCAATCTGGCAAGCAATATGCTCACAAAAACAAAATGGAGAAATGAATTTGACCTTTTATTTGTGATATAACTTTCACCAGAAAAATTTATTATTTGCAGGTGAACCTATTTTTGGGCGCTAGATAGGGGTGACCGCACGTTCGCATTAAAAAAAGTTTTCAGAAATAAATACCTTTTTCACAACAATTTAAAGCAAATTAATTTGATTCCAAAGGGACAAAATATGTGAAAGACTTAAGAAATAGCGAGAAAGTGTTTTCCAAAAAAAAAGAAAAAAAAGAAAACTTACCCTTCCAATTCAAAATTGTCCTGAAAAGTGTTAGGATAACTATTCCCCATTGAAAGTCACAATTGACCGATTTTTCGCGGATCGCAAAAACTCTGATCATGTCGAATGCAATAATGGGGTTATCCCATAAAGATTTTAAAAAATTCTTGACAGCTATTCTCGAAAACTGAAAAGTGTTCTGGCAGAAGATAGCTGAAGTCTCAAAGCTGTTTTCCAAGTGGCAACCGGATTTAATCTCCCCGGAATGGCGCTAGTTTAAGACATTCAACTGGGTTGATGACGATTTTCTCACGAAATTCTTGAATCAAACCGAATCGATATTCTGCTGAGTTGGAAACAACCGGCGAAAGCCATGTAAACCGAACCGAGGTTGTTGTTTGGCTATTCCTTCATACGTGCTTGAAAAAGAATAAATAGCAAAATTTTTATAGCACTTGTGCCCTGATTGAAAACGGAAAAAATATCTTCCAAATGACGAAGAAAAAGAAGTCTTTTACCAAAACAGTATAAGTCGATGGCTGCATTCAACAAAATTGTATGAATTGTAAGGCGAATTGCTACCTCATCTGCAGTATACTCCATGTCTGGCTGCTAATGGCTATTATCTTTTTGCAAATCTTAAAAGGATGGTCTAGGGAAAGAAAGTGGCGCGAAATGATGAAATGTGTTTTGCGAAAATTGAATTGAATTACGACGGTCCTTAAAAATCAGTTTATAAAAAAAGCATCAAAAGCATTAGATGCGTTGAGCGTATCACCCTTGAAGGAAACTATGTTGGAGAATAAAATCGATATGTGCAGAAAAATAAATTTTCTCATTTAGGCCCGGGAATTATTGGTCAAATTATTACCTTAAAATGTTGACTTGCTTACTTACTGTACTTAAAACTCGTACAATCTTCGAGGAATAAAATTTAAAGATTGCCACCATCCTAAGCAAATTACACCGGGCAAGTCTAGATATATTTTTTAATCTGAAGTGAATTAGATATATAGATAGATATATAATTTAATTAGACTATTAAACGAGACTTCGACAAGAATGATCTTGCGATTAGCAATCGTCGTAGTAGTCTCCAAAATAAAAATCCAATATATTTTTGCCAGCCGTTAGAAAACTGGAATAGATGACAAATGTTCAACGTAATTGTGATAAAGCGAATTTTAAAATTATATCGATCGGCTTTTTCACAAATCTACGTTCAATAAGATCGAAGAGGTTCCCATATATTCAATTTTGGAAATCTTAGTAAAGTAGAAATGGTGCAGTTCCGAATCTCTAGAAGCATCTAAACCAATAAACATCGCAATAAAAGTCAAGAGAATCCGTCGTCTAGAGACCCTGATTTACTTAGGCTTTCGTTCATTTATTTTTCTTAAGAGCTGATTATATTTATGTACTCACCTATTTAATTACAACTACTACTACTACTACTGCTGCTAGTATGAATGGCCTTTCTTTTTTATTTATTTACGCTTTACTTTAGAAACGTTTTCTCCTAGCGTTCTGCAAAAATTATTATTATTATTATTATTATTATTATTATTATTATTATTATTATTATTATTGTTATTATATTAATTTACTTCATCTAGTTATTATCCTAAAATGTTAAGCATATTATCATAAATTATTTGCATAATTTCATTAATGTTTAAATGTCTCATTATAAAAATGTATTTTATTTAATTATCGTAAATTATCGTCAGAAAATTATATCCAGTTAATATTTATTCTTCTGGCCCCACTGCCTTAACACGATGGCATATTAATTTTGTTATTCCGCTTAAAACACTCGGAAGCAACTATGCTTCAGAGACTTTTCCATTCTTAAACATAATATTTGACTGATGCGGGATTTCGATACGTCCGACTATCGTCAGAGATCATCGTTTATTGCAAGTATTGGGACATTTTCTGAGATCCGTAAAAATTAAAATTCTTCATCCGACGATATATTTCCGGAATGTTTGCTACAATTGTTGACACTATTCGCAATCAAGTCATTGCCGAAACTCTCTCGTGGCGGTGGGCGTCGAAGATTCGCTTTAAAGTGAATATTTATTTTCATTTTTTTTTTTTTGGTACTTTCATTATTAATTTCCAAATTGTTTTTATATAAATATTTTGCAATTTCTTTATTTATAAATAAATAATTTATGTGATTAGTTTCATCCAGTTTGCAATTATAATTATTTTTATTATTTTTTTTTATATCCTTTTCAAAATAAACTTAAAATTTTTCGAAAAAATGGTTTATGCAAAGCAAATGCCTAAATGTTTAAACAAATAATTGTGTGAATATTTTTAAAAATATTTATTAATTTGATTTCAATCAATTTTATTTCTATTGATTATTTATTTGTTTATGTAAAAAAAAAAAGTGTAAAAAATGTGAAAACTAAACTGTACGCGCACCCGTTTGCATTTGGGCAAATTTGTTTATTTATTTATATAAAAAAAAATTATTTTTTTGTTCCTTGTTTATTTATTTATTTAAACAATGACGACCTCCTTTTTTGCATGGTGATCATATGTTTTGAAGAGCACTGTAAATGTTTTTCCTCTTCTCTCTCTCTACTACTTCTCCCACTACTACTGCTACCACAATTAACAAAAATTCGATTTCAGTTTAAATAAAATATTTAATTCTTTGTTTTTAGTGTTAATAGAAAACGATGAAGAGATTGTTTTTTCTGTTCTTGTTAGCTGACAAAAAAAATTTAAATAAATAAATCACAAAAAATATGCAGAAAAAAATTGAAAATTTATGAAAATTTACTAAAATTAATAAACAAAAGAGAAAATTTGCATAAGCCATTGGAATTAAATTTTATTTTTTAATTTGTTTTTTATATTATATACATTTTTTTTTTCTATTACTATATCCAGTTTTTTGTATTAATATTTGCTTTCGTTTTTTTTTTTTTATTTTCTTTCAATTTTCGTTTCATTTTTATATGGATTTTGTGTTTGTAAACCATGCTAATGCTGTTTAAACCAATTCG
>CCAG010020516.1:0-45430 GCA_001077435.1 Glossina morsitans morsitans
AAGACTATTTTTTCATTTTCTCATAAAAAGGTTAATGTATTTTTTTATTTTTTAAACCATAAAAAAATTTTTGCTCTCAATAGTAGTGCATTAATTTTTCGCAAATTAAATGAATTTATCACGAACTTTTACAATATTTTTATACCGCCTGCTCACTGCTCAAAGTTGTGCGTATCTAGTATTCTTATTTCTTTTCATAGATTAGTTTAACTTTCTTGTAAACAAATACAATTTAAATCCGTCGACTTCCCGGCAATTTTAGTGCAGAAATTGCGATCACATATTTTTTAAATGGGCGTAGATTGGGAAATTAATTCATTACAGCAATAAAACTACTTCTTTTTAAAACTATTTTTTTTTTTTTTTGGTTTTTTACTGCTTTGGTTTACATGGCCGTTAATATGCATATGTTTTTGCATTGGAGAATAGGAAATAGGTTATAGGAGAATATATTTGTGTTGGGAGAATTGTTACTTCTATTATACAAGAATATTTCTATTACTCCAAGATTACTGCAAGTAAATTTCTTACAGTAATCAATTACTCCAAGCTTACCGTAAATATTTCTATTACTCGAAGATTGCGGCAAGTAAATTTCTTACAGTAATCAATTAGTCCAAGCTTACAGTAAATATTTCTATTACTCCAAGATTGCGTTATGATAAATAAGCATAAAACCTCAAAAAAGTGAAAAAAAAAATTTAATTACCAGCAACTTTTTGTGGGCATGGCCGATTCTGTCTATTATTGGATGTAAAGAGTGTTTTGTAAAGTAAATAGGGAAAATTTCAGCTGTCTAACTTTAATAGCTGCGCGCTTCCGTTCTGGCCAATTTGGCCCATTTCCGTTATAGGTTGTGCGTAGCTCACGAAATGTGAAAACAAAATTGATCGTGTGTTTTGTATGTAGTCGAACATGTAACTTCCATTGCTTTGTGCATTAAAACCAGTTTTTGGCAAACCGTAGTTGTTTACAAAAAGAAAACAACATCATATGGTTTTATAAGCAGTCACGCTTTTTCAAAAATTATGTAAGGCAAGTGTGTCCCGAATGCAATTTCTGCTGTTCTTCTTTCCAGCGACAACCTTTTATTGAAATTTTTCTTGTCCTATGATAAAAGAATCCCAGGGTAAGGCCTCATTAGGTTGTCCTATAGAAGAAATGCTATGTTCCTCACCAAACAATACGGAAACGACGTTAGTCAATCGCATTAAAAGTGTAGGTCTGCTAACGGAACTGACTACATGTCTACAAGAACGAAAGTATTATAAATTTTACTTAAAATTTTTTTCATGTTTCAGGACAATCTATACCTGGCGGGTATTTTTTACGAAGATTTCATTAACGTATTCTCCGCCAGATTTAGGAGAAGATAAAATATATCAAAAATCATGGAAAAATTCACTTTAAATTGCTTAACGTCAATATAATACACATATAATCCATCGATTTTTATATAAAAGTCTTACCCAGAATCGCTTTTTGTATTTACAGTGACGAAGATAACGCTCCCACATCATCCCTACTCTCATAATCCAAATAAATAAATCGGCGCTATCCATTTCTTTTGGTCGCTCAAATGCTTCTTTATAAACCCATTAAAGATTGCTAATTAATTTTACGTATTGTATTGTAAACCGTAGTATAAACTTACCAGGAGTAATTAAGGTTGCCTTCTGTTTCCAAGAAGCACTTTTTTCTCTTTTTTAGGCTTTTACTTCCAAATGTCGCTTCTTAAAGAAATTTTTCACTCTATTAATTTTATATCCCCTTCGTAAGCGTTCTTGATATAAACGCCAACCATACGATTTTGCTTTAACAACGCACGCAAGCTGTATCTTTAACTGATCGTGCATTATGCGTTTCTGAAATACGACGCATAACGCAAGTATTGTGTGCCGTTTAAGAAAGTTGATTATTTGTTACGTCTATAGTTATGGGTTCAGAATTATGAGGCGATATTTTTGTTTGTTAGACGTTTGTCCCTTAAGAGAATGTTACGAGAATACCGAAAAAACACAAAAATTATATATATTCTCTGCGAATGTCAAGACATTCCCACATCAGCGCACTTTAAATTACTTCATTGAAAAATTGGAAAAAAAAATTGTATTACGTATATTCAACTGCTTTCATTCTGGAAACTTGATGTTGTTATTAAACATCTGGTCCTCATGCATTTCTTGGTTATGCGTGTATTAAAAGATTTAAGAAACTGTTGAATCAGAAGCTTAACTCCCTGAATAATTAACATTTTTTAAATCATATATCGCACCATGCTTTATGTAACTTATTTAATGTAGGTCAATAAATTTGCATTAAGATTAACACGAGTATATATTATACAAAGCTTCAATTGGTACAATACCGACTTCTGAAATGTTATGAATTGTTACGAAAATGCCATATGTGATGATTTTTTAAAATATATAAATTTTTGGTATGGTAAATTTTTGGTGGCATAAAATTTTTTGGAAGTATAAATTTTTGGTAGTATAGAATTTTTTGATGGTATAAAATTTTGGAAGTATAAAATTTTTTGGCGGTATAAAATTTTTTAGTAGTATAGAATATTTTGGTGGCATAAACTTTTTTGGTAGTATAGAATTTTTTGGTGGTATAAAATTTCAAATACAATTTCTGTGCTGTTCATTATTAGTTTACGATAATTGTTTCGCCGTATGCGATGACGGAGCTATCAAAGAAGTTATCTATCTGCAGCGCAATGTCACTTATTTCATCCCAGATGCATCCCACAAAAAGAAGTAACAATTGGTATCATATCTAAATAATGAGACGTCTAGGATGTGGTAGCAGTTTTTCCGGTAAGGGTTAAGCATATTTCTCTGGCGACTATAAACGGAATGATTTCACTACTTTGAAACCATATTAACTCTGAAAGCTTTGCTTGAATTTGAGAATTTGTTAACTCTAGGATACTACAAGAAAAAGTGTAAATTGTTTTACACTCCATGTAGGCAACGTCTTTTGCGTTTTGTGAGCTGTATGGTAGCGAGCAGCATTCTGCCGAAAGAAAACACATGGCATTAATATAATTAAGTAAGTAAATGTATTACAGCCGGATAAGGCCGGCCGTTAAAGACACTACATAACTTTGCCTAATACATATTAAAATATTGTAAATTATCCCATTTTTCCGCGTGAGATTTAACATATATTTTTGTACCATATGGCGGCTTAATTTTAATGAAAACCATTATGTAGGGTAGGAACCAAAAAATGAGCTTACATGGTCCAAATTTTGCCCAATTAATTTACATGCCAGACCATTATTTTCTACAAAATAGTAAAAGGGACATCGCGTTGCATACAAAGGGCAATTTGCTATAGAAACGGTTAGATGCGAAAATGGTCGAAAAATTTACTCCATCCATTAAAATTTTTCACATCAGTTTATTATGGCGAAATATTCAGCCGAGTAGACGAGTAGGTAAGAACGGCGACTACCATCTCAATGTTCGGTAGTTTAAATCTAAACTGCGGTAGAGTTTTCTTTTTTCGTAACTATAGTGCGGTGTGCCTTTACACTTATCGATTGGGTACACACCCACTAGACTGCGGCCATCACCTCCGAATTTTTCTCTCTTTCTTTTCTTCTTTCTGAGTGTTATCCTGAATGACTCGTGATATTAAAAAAAAAATAAATAAAAATTACCGAAATACTATAACTCAGCGGTTTTTATTAAGAAATTTCGAAAAAGGCCTTTCATATAACGAGTTTTACATAATAACTGACAAAAGTGACTGTAAACATTTTGATTGATTTAATTAATTTTCACCAGGGTTCGTCAGGCGTACCAGGTTTCGTCGAAACATCTCAAAAACGCCATTCGGTAAATTAAACATAAAAATCCGCGGACAGGCGAATGGACAGACAAGCTTAAATTAATAGAGAAACGAGAAGAGGATAAAAGAGATGAAGAAGAAAAGTCCGTACGTCAACAAAAAGTCGTCAGCTTCCGCACTGCGACTATTGATGACTCACAAAAAGAGATGAGAAAAAAAGAAACCTAATATGGATACTTTTATAAATCTGAAGGATAAAAGTAAGCAATTTAAATAAAATGCAATTCTCAATTAAATTCATGTCATAATTTTAGATGTTACTAAAAGCCTTAAACGCTCAGTCGTTGGACGACATCATAAATAGAATTTCAAAATTAACAAGAACAGGTGAGTATTATCATCTTTGCGTTTAACATAATGTCTTTAGTTTAATTTTCCTTTTGTATTTTGTAAGGGGTTCAGCGTGCTTAGAGCACAGTCAATCGCAGAATTTAAAGATATGTCCGAAGCATGGAATACATTGGTTGAGAAATATTATCATTTCGCCATTACTTGCAAATAAAAAACGTTTTTATTTTTTTTATTCACATGATATAATTTATATTAATTCCTTTGCTCTCGACCTATTTCACTAGATATAAATAAATATATATATAAATTTGAGAAAATCAAAGGTTTATTTTCTTGGTGTAAGATGTTTGTTTTTGTTTAAGTTTATGTAAGATGCTTGTTCTTGTTTAAGTTGGTGTAAGATGCTTGTTCTCCATCACTTCGAAATGTTTTTTTTTGCTTATGAGTTTAAGGCCAGAAATATATATCTCGTACTTAATTACTTTTGTAAAATGTGAACTTTTTTTATCCATTTTTTCGTCAATTTATTTTTCTTAAAAAAAAATTTTCCTTCGTATGACAGAATTTTATTGGAAACAATTTCTTCTAATAAGTTATAAAGATTTATGCAAAACGCCAACAGAAAAGTGTCGTTTTTGTTAATTATAACCTGAACAACATGTTGCAGTTGGCAATATTCCAGAATTTTGATCAAAATTTAGCAAAACTAGTTCTCATGTCAAACATCTTAATATTCTTCAATCATTTTGGCCATACGGCACCAAAAATCAGATATCAATTGTACATGAGTATTGTTCATTCGAATTGGTTTTTGTCAAAAAGACTAAGTGAATTCACACAATTTATTAAGCTAGATAGGATAAGTCTAGTATATGACATCAATAGAGGCAAAGTTTAGGTCAGGAATAGGTTGTAAGAATATAATGAACAATAAAAATAATATAACACATTTATCTTTACTGAAGGATGAAACCGGACACATACTATAGCTAAAACAACAAATAAAAAACAATAATTCGCAGAAATAGACTTAAGACACACGAAGGCTTATAATGTAAATCTGGCGCCCATTAATTAAAAAAAAATTGTTAACATAAGTGTTAATGTATCATTATATACCTATTGAACCACTTTATTTGGAAGGGTGGCCGAAATACGTCAACCTCAGCACCAATTATGTATAAAAGATGAAAGATTCATGATGCAATTTAACCATTGAGCTCTAGCTAACTCTTGATAAACATTTACACAATTGAGCTCATTTGTGTCAAATATAATATAATAAAGGACTCTTGAGGAAATTCAGTACTTAATATTAGTTGCACAATATTATTAAAATATAACTTTTCTCATCCGACGGTTTCCTTGCACTTACTGCTGTTTTGGTTGGTGCAAGTTCGTAAGTTTTTAAAGCTTTCGCACAGAAACATTATACATATAAGACATTTCGCTAGCAACATTTGCGCAACAAAATTGTCATGTCCTACCTGAAGATAACCAACGTAAACAAACATGCCGGGGGCATTTACGGTCTGGGATATTTATGTATATAAACATGTATGAAAAAGTGTGCATTTTCGGGGATATTTATGTTCGGGGATATTTTTCATGGTAGAGGATTTGCATTTATTGAAAACAACTCTGTGATTTCTGTGCCTTCTTCATTTTCAACAAAAGAGAATTCTTATTAGGAACCGATGTAAAGGTAGGTGTATAAAAGAATCTAATCGGTGTATATAAGTAATTATCAGCAATAATGAACGAAGTTTTAAGCCATACCTGTGGACGAGACCGGAAAATTATGAAATACGATCTATGAAAGCCGCGTTTATTAGGGTCAGCATCGTAATATACAACAGCGACTGCTTCTTTGCTGAATAACACATAAATAACAACAAAAAAACATCAATTTTAAATTACAAAGTTTGTCAAAAATCTTGCACAGACTCTTCATGTACAGAATTGCAAATCGTTGAACTCGTGCAATCCCTTATAAGCCACATCTTACTGGTTTTTAGAGTCAAAAAAAAAAATTCATTTTATGCAAATGTTCAAATGTGACCACCGCAACATAAATGATCAATGTAGAATATATGCCATAGCGGCTGTAATATCTTCGAGACATTGAGCTCAACTATATCTCTATAGATCTCAACGTGATGTCTCTTTCTACATTTGTGAATTTGAATAAGGGAACTACTCTTCCAACACAAAGGAAAAACACCTGATTTCAATCAAAGATTAAAAATCACTGAAAAAACACCTCATAAGATATGTTTTAAATCATCAGGTTCAGGCGCAGAAATATATTTTAGAACCGAGCTAGATATCGGATACGGATAATTCAATCAAAATTAGCAGTAGAAAAATTCCGTCGGAAGTATTCAGCAAATAGACGCGAGGTTTCAATATCAGCAATTGAAAGATACCTTCGAGGGATATATGCAGATTTTTCTTTTGTAGTTGACAAACTTAAAAAATATCTGGGATTAACATGCAGTGAGGATTTTATCAATTGAAGGTATCTGCAATAATATTGGCGGTTGAGATCATTAAATCTTTGCCTTGATGCAGAATAGGCAAAATCGTCGCAAGCAGAACCACTTTCTATAAATTTTTGAAAAGTTTGTTTTCCTAATATAAGTAATATTTAATTGAATTTAATGATACGAATCCTCAGGTACACTAAAAGATGGAAAGCGATTAACAACTATCTCCAAGAAACGGGGTGGTCAAATAAGCGATTCATTGTATGGTTGTAGATAGGCCGGTGTAATAAAATCTTGGACTGTTTTGAGTTCTTTTGGATATTATATACTTTCCATATACATTGTATTGTAATGTAAACCGTCATGAATTTTATGTCATGTATTCAAGTTCTTTTGAAATGAAGTTCATACCACTGCATTTCGATTTTTAAGATTGCGTAGGTTTTTTTACAAAATTAGGAAAACTATTAACACTTTATTTGCAGGAACTTATATTTACAAAGCAGTAATTGTCGTTCTTATCGTGTCCATTCCAATATTGCAATTCAAATCGCCTGATTTTCGACTCGCTTTCGCCTGACTCTGCCTTGACTCCGCTGTGAATATATACATGGGGTTCTCCTTTTTTAGAATTTAGTTTCTTAGAATATAGGTCAATTCTCATGAAAGCTCAATCATCAAATAGGACATTTTCATGACACTCATTCACTCGCTTGCGATTTGATTTCTATTTGTAAATCGTTTTGGCCTTTCAGCTAATTTCCCGCTTCTTTTAATTTACTGCATTCGTTACAGCTATGAACCCATGCTGCTACTGATTTCCGCCATTCGCTTAATCTCCTTAAAAGTTTTTATCACAATAAAGTGATCTTCGTTTGGCTCTCTTATTCTTCTTTTCTTATTTCTTCACACTTGGCTCGTGGGACTACCAACAACTTTCTCAAAAATAAGGCTTTGTTGAGCTCATTACGCGATTGCTTTGTGGCTTTCCTTATCGATTTGCTCCCCGGTCGGATTTACACCCTGTTTACCAACTATTAACACCTAGAGATCGTCATTAGTCAGTTGCGCGTTTCGTGTACCTTCTTTCACTCACTTTACATTTGTCTCTGCCATAGTCCGCTAAATAACAACATTTTCATTAGGTTTTGTTGTTCAGGCATGCGTCCTTCACGATCTTTTCTACATCCTGAAGCCATTACGGTCTTCTCTTGCTTTACTATTGGTGGGCAAGCGCGACCTCCTTCCTTTGTCGCAATTATAGCATTTGCAGGCGATTGCATTTTGGATCATGTTTTTATGGTGCATCTTCCGACATTCTTCACATAGCACGTTGGAGGCACTCCAACAATAACTTTAGAAATACTGTGTAGAAGTGTAAACTGGTTCAATTCCATATATTTTTTCTTTTGAGGCTTCTACTTTCGCTTCAAACTGGTCCGCTAGTTTAGTAAGTTTTTCGTCCAGGGCATGTAGTCTAACATCAAAGTGGCTTAGCGCATTGCCAACCTTCCCTTCCAGCACGTTAACTTTGCTTTCAAACTGGTGATACACTTCGTTTATGTTTTGCTTTAGAAAGCCTTAGCATGAAGTTTGCCCATTTTCGATACTATTTCTTGTTTCATTCGTGTTGCCCTGTTTGCATTACTTGTTGTATTTGTTGCATGAATTGCATAAGAGCGACAATCGATATACTTGTGTCGTCCTCGCCTTTTTCTTCACCGCATTTTGCCTTGAAGTGACTATACGTCTGCAACACTAACAGAAAAAAAACGTGCAAGCAGGTTTGAAAAGATTGGCTGTGAAAAGCGGTGGCTTATAATAATTTAAGCTATCAAAGGAAACATCCAATAAATATTTTCGCATAATCATAGAATTTTATATGTAATGCAGATACAAAAACCGTCGGTATCAGTTTCAATTGAACTATTTTTTTGCTGATGATCTGAATTGTCAAAAAAATTAGATGGTCTTCTAAGAAACAATTTTCTGCGTCATCCATCTGGCGGCTGGCGAAAAGATTAACAATAATTGGCAGAAATTTAGCAGAAAAACAGACTCACGGATTAAAAATTGTCGCGATTAATTCAGATAATGGTGACCTGCTTGTAAAGGGTATATATTCAACAGAGTCAAGTGCAAAGAGTTTAAGATATTGAATTTAATGCTAAGGAATTGCGACGTCAATTGCAGATATCCCAGCAAAACAATAAAATCAATTTTCAATGTGACTGAATTGTTCTTTATGGTGATAGTTGAATTAATGGATCCATCTTTATTTTTAATTACGACTTATACATAATTCTTATAACTAAAAGAATAACAATAAAAAGAAATAAAATCATTCGAAAATGTAATCAAAAAAGGAATCAGCGGAAGGAAAAATGTGAATGAGCATAATTAGCGTTATTTTGCAATTGTAAATTTTGCTTTTTTTATAATGGACTAAATATATAGCTTGCGCAATTATGTTGATAAGTATGTTTAACAATAAATTCGATTTTTAAATGTTTTTTTTAAAGAATTATTATATTACACAAGTCAAGAGAGTTGAATTGCAATATTCCAATGGACGAGACGAGAAAGAGAATTAATGTGTTGTAAATATAAGTTCCTGTGAATAATTTGTAAAAACCTATACTATCCTAAAAGTCGTAATTCGAACTTTACTTCAAAAGGAATTGAATAAAAACGTAAAATTTACGAAAGACGGTTTACATTACGGTATTTAATGTGTATGTATTTATATGCAACAAATAAAAAGATTTATGACAGCGTGTAAATTTAAAGTCATGTTTTGTTATTGTGAGCTTAAGCGTTTATTATACTTTTCTGAAAATTTTAATTAATAGGAAAACTAAATAAACTAAACTCGAAGTGGACACTGGTTGGTAACATTTCAACGAATTCGCTTTGCAAATATTATCTACCATTGAGATCCTTTAAGAAATTTCAAATTATAAGTAGCGACGAAGAACTCATTTTTTTCTTTACTGTTGAAAATGTAGATGTTCTCAGCTTACGTTGCACTGACGGCATATCTTATTTATATTAACAATTTTTTCTTTGGTTATGTTGAATTGGACAGAACTTGTAATTTGTTTCTCGCATTGGTAATAATACACCAAAAATTACGCATTATTTTCGTACATAGGCATTCTTTTAGTAAAAGTCCGCATATTGGAGGTTGTCCAAAACATCACATGGCGTGTTCCAAATTTAACAAACTTAATTTACTTCCTAAAAATTTTATTATTTTTCAGCCTGCGTCATAAAAAAATATAAAGTAGACTTTTTCTCTGTACATGGGCTTGCTTTTCATGGTATCCACTCTATGTTAGAGTTAAAAGAAGATCTATGTGATCCAAATTTCTACAGCTAATTGTTTTGCTAATTAAAAAAAAAAAAAAATTAACATTTTCCTTTTACTGTTCACTACACTGTTATGATTATATCACTTATATGGAGTGTGATCCAAGAAATAGAGCCATGTGATGTTCAAATAAAGTCCACTTAATTGTTATATAAAATTGCTAACATGAACAAATTTTCATCATAAAATATTATCAATGAGGCCCTTTTTGGCGTGTAAGAGTTTACATTTCATCCGAATCCTTACATGTGGGTGGTGTCCAAAATGTAGATCTACGAGCCGAACCAAATTTTTTATACGAATTTAGAATGTGGAAGCACTATTATATAGCGACTTTTCAAAAAATTTTGAAAATTGCAATTGTTTTCCTCATAACAATTTATATAAAATAAGACGTTATATGAGGAGGGGTCAAGTGGACCGATCCGAACTTTTTTCAAAAACGGTCGCCCTTGAGTCGAAACTTTCGTCCTTGAGTGTATCCAATTTCATCAAAGTATCTCAAAAATTGCGAACTGTAGCTTGAATACAAACTTACATGAACAGGCAATCTTATAAGAATAGGCAGGCTCGATTCAGAAAGTGATTCTCAATCGCTCAGTGTAGTAAAAGGTGGATCTAGCTTAAGCCATTGTACATTTTTCATACATCCGCACAAACTTAATACACCCTGTACCACAAGTGGTGTAGAGTATAAATATAGCATTGGTTTATGATAAAGCAAAATACAGCGTCTATTTTATAACATAGCAACAAAACATAGTATTTATTTATGCCGAATAAATAAAATATAGTACTTTTTCTATTTTGCAATGTATTTACTCTAGTCTACATTTAAATTTTATTTAATGTTTTCTTTTTTCTGATTGTTTTTACACCATATAAAACCATATGATTTCGTTTCTTTTTTTAGAAATACGTCAGTGTGTGTGTTGTATTTTGATTGTCAAAAATAATATTTTATTCTCGTCAATGCACAAAGCAACACATGTTCGGTTAAAGCTTCGGCTACGTTTAAATGCTCACGATCAGTTTTATTGTGACAATTCGTGAGCCAGACACAACGCAAGAATTGTGTCAGTTCTTTATATGGATCTCAAAGCGCATATTCACTTAAAAACAGAGAATTATATATACTTTTGCATGATAAACGTTTGACAGAACGTGACGTCATATCAAGAAATTGTTAACAGAATCCTTGCTCATACAAATAAAGAGAATGAAAAGAGGAATCTGGCAAACTACTGATATTCATAACGGGAACACAAAAAGTCCGTCATATTGTCCTAGTTTAAATTATGAAATGAATATTGGACCATCTTGTCATCTAATTCTCTCACAACGAATTTTTCGTTTAGATAGTAACACTAGAAATTTTGTCAAGACGAAATAGAGCACTATTTCGAGATATGTCCACTATTGGAAAAGAAAGTTTTTATTGCTGGTGATGAAATTAAGAGCGTCAATTAGCTTATGCATGAAAATTAGTTATGTTTACAAAGAATTTTATGTATTTAAAGAAAGAAACGCAGGTCATCCGCCTACCAAGTGAAACAATTAGCATCGAAGGAGAAAATATTTCGGAAAAGTTATGTATTTGTTCATCGATTTGTTGACTGCTCGGGCTACTGTTTTGAGGCATTTGATTACAATGCTCCAATGCTTCCATTTTTTTCTATCAAAAGTACCTAAAATGTTTTTGGCTTAAGTAATCAAACTTTCTGTCTCTTTATTTTTATGCACACGAAGAGGAGAACACTAAAAGAATTGAAAACAAAACAGGAAAAAATGTGCAAAAAAACCAACAAATGCTTGTTTACACCGCAGTATGCGGAATTTTTCTATATTTTATAAATTTGGTTGTACGTAGAGTAAAATTAGGCTGAATATATGATTCTTTCAAAAAAGTTGGTGCGAAGAGTCGATTAAAAGAGGTCTTTAATTGGTAAACAGTTTAACTGGGATTAATTTAAGATAACATCTTTTCCATCTGTGTACGAAAATGTTACACTTTGTTTTGGAAAAAAATTTTTAAGCAGTAATTAATAGTAAGGTTTTCTAACGCAATCACTCCGTAAAGTTGTTATATAGAGAATAGAAGACTTGGCATTGATCTAGACTATACACGCGCTAGGTTACAAAGCGAGTTTTATTTCTGATAATAAATAAAATGCAAACGTATTGTCTCGCTCATTCTATATGTATTGGTTGTTATAAGTGATCAAATACAATACACAAATTAGTAAAATCTCACGGAATTTTTAATGTTTCTGTTATCAATAAGATTAGTGGCACTGTTAACTATTTAAATGCCATTTAAATGCTTGCTCTTTCGTTCTCATTATTTGTGTGGACAAGAGTTTTTTTAAAGTTTCACACTGTATCAAACATTTGCAATCAAGTATGTATTTTCGAGAAAGCCCGAAAACTAGATGGAATCAACGATGAAAGGAAGTTTCATTGTTCTTTCATTGTTTATTCATGTTGACGAATTCAAAATTTTATGTTCGCAAAATGTTTCAATAAATTGAAATCAAAATTTTCATGCCCTAAAATATGAAGACATTTTTGATTATTAAAATTTGGCCTAGTACAGGTATCCACTCGTTTTGGTAATATACCAAAAGTTATAAATTGCTTTAATGTAAAGGCATACTTTTCATGAATGCCCAAAACATCACATGACATGATCCAAATTCGGCAAACTTAATTTACTTCACAAAGACTATTATTTTTATATATAGACTATTATATTTATTTATATTATAGCTGTTTCCATCATAAAAGCCTACAAATTAGACTTTCCCGCCATCTAAGAGATTGCTTTTCATGATAAGCCCTATATATGATACTACACGTTGTGACACCTACCAAAGATGCTTTGCGTAAATTTCGTTCCGGAAATTACAGAAAATGGTAATGGAGAGATGATGACATTTTGCTGTCCTTGTTGGAGAGTACCCCACCATCTAACCACTTTGGAGTTGCAAGGGAGCTCAGCGTCGACCATTCGACTGCTAACTGCTAACGAACAAATCAAACATCTTCAAATTCAAATGTTTTGTTTAAGATATGGCAGAACTTTTCTGCCAACTTAATATATTATTAACGTATTTTTTTATTTTTTAATATTACTTAAACAGAGTTAAAACTGCATTTCAAAATGTTTACTAATGTCAAGAACACTTAGCGCGTCTATGTAACGAACACGCGTTTCACGGTTTTCTTCTCTTTATCCAAATGCTTTTTATCGTTATTATTAATTTTTTGTACATTGTCTTTTGTATTTTTGTAAACAATTGTGTGAATAACAAGTAACGGCAGCGTATGAATAACAAAAAACAATGTTTTTTCAATTTTATTTGTTGTCAGATGTGTTGAAGGTCTTCGAGAATTCGCATCAAAGCTTTCGGTTATGCTATTACTATAAAAAGCTTAAGTCTCCCTCCAACAGCCTCACTTGGGTTGAAATTATTCTCGGTTTAGAACTAAGCACATAGGCCTCAGCATCAAACAATGTAAAAAATATTTTTAGTTTTACTTGATCGTTAATTCAATTCAGTTGCGTTAAGTGTCTTAGTAAAGATAGTCATTCTTTCATTAATTTAGTTTTCTTCTTTTGTTTAATTACATTGCTTGCATCAAAAAACAATTTAAAGCAACACACAATATTTTTTCGGCCAACTAAATTTTCACTTATGTCTCGTAATAGAGGGCCTGGAAATAAAAATTAATCGTATTTGGAATTGTAATTGAAAACAAAGAGTTATTGTGTTTAACAATCAATAAATTCAATCAGGTAAGTACACCCAAGCGTTTTCATCGGCCTTATAAATGTTAAGTTTTGAAGCAAAACGAATAAAAAAAAAGTGAAAGCTTTTTATATTTGACACAATTTGTTCGCTGCCGTGCTTATGCATACCTTCGCCTCCTTTCTCTATTTTCTGATTTCTATTAGTTGAAGCAATATCAAGAATTGCGAGATTTATCGCTGATCAGTTTAAAAGATTGTTGTAAAAGAACAACAAAGTCATTCAATTATATGTTTTATTACTCTTTTTCTATTAATACATACAACGATTACGTTTTTATAAATAACACGTTAATCTCTTTGACTTTGATCCCATTCTACCGGTAAGTTAGCATTCAAGGTTTAGCAGAATTAGTTAGAAAAGATGCCTTGAAATTTCTTCGCTACCCTTAATTAGTGGGATTGAGTTAATAAATGATACCGCACTTTGACTTTAAGGTTTATTAATTATGCCATATTATAACGTAATAATTATCTCACTTGTTTAAGTAGCTATTATAGATATTTAAAATAGAAAAAATTTATACATCAAATAGTATTAGCTTGTAGTATAATAGACCAAGGAAAAAGTTTGTGGCGTTCAAATAAATTTTCTTATTATTATAAATGAACTTTACTAGAATGTGTATGTGGTATTTTTTAAAGGTGTGAGTAGTCTGGCAATGTCCCGATGGAAACCCGCTTCTTCATTATCTATCAATTGTCGACGTCGGCCCCGTTGGAACAGCCCCAGTTACACCAAATACAAAGCAGTACCCTGCGTGGCGTCAACCTGGAAGTTGCTACCGTTTATACAGCTTCATCCATACCAGACTATGAATTTTTCTTAATTTCTTGAAGAATTTCATTGACTTTATTAATGAATGACCGACAAGAGCGAAGTCTCTGTGTTTTCGATGTCGTCATACATTGAAACATCCAGAAGCCAAAGAAGCAAATAGTTTGCTTGCTACTGATTTTAACAAAATGTGCTCATCCCAAATACCACAAAGATTTTCACAAGCTTAGGAAGCGTTATCGCCTCAGCTGAAATGATTTTGTGAAATATTTTTTTTTAATTGTAAAAGCTTTTCTTATGGTCCATTGTGAAATTGCGATTACTTTCGAATAAATTAGCAAACTTAATTATATAGACGCTGTGTCTTGACAGGGTCAGTGCTACCAGGGTTAAGTGGCTCAATACCAGTGTATCGGGAATAATGCCGCGAACTTTATTCTCGGCTTACGCATATGAAGACTATAATAATAATTAGATAAATTTCTGTCAATGGCTTAGTTTGCGCTCAACTCTGATCCCCCCTATTTTAATAAAATAATAATTACGTGAATACAAGTGAATGTATCCTATTAAACTTCATTTATAAGTTAACATTTTGATAATAATATTTAGTTTTCATTAAGCTTAATAACGTTCAATAAGAGTATATTTGGCTAAACGGCAAGAATCATGGCATTCACACAATACGAGCTTAATTTGGAATCTCAATTACCAGAAGAATTTAAAAGGATTGCTGCAGAAAGGGGGGAATGTGAAGAGACTAAAACTCAGAACATTGAAGAGTTCCGTCAATACATATTAGGTAAAAACTTCTCGAGATTGAAAATGATTGGATGGAATTTAAGTAAATTTTTACTATTTATAGAACACACTGATTGTAAGCCGCATCGAATCGATGATGAATATTTAATAAAATTTTTAAGAGCTCGTTTTTGGAAAATATCCAGCAGCTATCGTTTGGTTTTTAATAAAATCCTCATAGATAAAGTTTTTAACATAATTTTCGTTTCAATTTCTATTATAGATATGCAACTATTATAAGTTCCGTGAGCAAAACTTATCATACTACGAAAGAGTTTGTCCCTTAGATTACAAATACATAGCCGACTCTGATATTATCAGCGTTACACCCTACAGAGATCAACATGGCCATCGTATATTAATATACCGTTTTGGTAATTGGAAGCCCGATGAGATCAGTATCGATGTTTTATTTCGTGTATCGGTTATTTTGCTGGAGCTGGGTTCTCTTGAGCCTATAAGCCAGGTTGTAGGCGGTGTTGGCATTTATGACTTGCAAAATTTAACACTAAGCCAAATTGTACATTTGAGTCCCAGTTATGCACAAAAAATTATTGCCTTACTTGTGGTAAGTGATATACATGACATGTATACAATATTGTTAGCTTTAATGATGTGAAAGTTCAACTTAATGTCGATTTTGTCTTTGTTTTATCGAGTTTTTTAAAAATATTTTTGGTTTTTGGAAAAAAAAAACTTCTTTTAATCGGTGAATATTATCTAATGGGCGCATGCAAAAACTTCAACAAATTGCCTTTTGTATTGCATTAGCCGGTAAGAGCATGAAACTTACCGATCGTGCACAAAGTCACTAGACGGCATCCGCTTTTCTTCTTCTTTCCGACCTTCGTCGTATTACTTGAGTAGGTGACATCCTCCGCGTGATTGGCCAATTAAAGGAATAAGGGAAAAAATTTAAAGTGGCGGTAATGTTCTGTGAACATTTATTGATAAGTGGATCAACCTTGGAAACTAATTTTTTTGTAAGCAAGTTTTTATTTACAAGTTAGCTCATCTAATAAAGTTTTTCACTTATGTTCATCATCAAATTTCAAAGATTATATACCGTTATCACATAAAAGCTTACTTTTCATGTAAACTCTTATATGGAAAGTGGCTAAAATTAGACCTATACAGTTCGAACTTATGATAGAGAATTTTTAACGTACAAATGTTCACCGTAAAGTACAACAAATTGGAACATTTACTCACATAAAATCTTTTTTGCAAGAACGTGTGCGTGGAAGGTGGCTCAAAAAAACGCGTCATTCCGTTTAAATCTTTCACACTCGTTCAATATACCATACTATTTTTATGGAATTTGTGTGCAGCCTTCGACAAAGAAGCGCGTTATAGGCAGATGGTGAAAATGCTCCCATCCAATCCTTGATTAACACGATTTAGAAAATGAAGCGCTCAACGTAAACAAAAACAATGTTACCAGAAGTTGTTGAAGTTATGAAAAGGGCATCTGATAATGACGGACTGAATTAAATTTAATCTATGTAACTTATCGTAGTGCACTTTTTCACAATGCTAACGCCATTATAAGGTGCAATTTGCGGCTGTATACGTAATGCTTTATAAAATAAATTTTTAAACGACTTCGCCCTCTTTCTCTCACTAATGTTAAAATATTCAAAATATATGTTTTCATTAAGACTTCCATGCCAATATCAACGTCAGCTTTACATATTGTCAATCCTAATTGGACTTTCAAGGCCGTCTTCAAACTGTTTACCCCTTTTTTGAATGCTGCAATGCGTGAACGACTGTTTATTCATTCCGATATGGAATCATTACATAACCACATAAGCCCCGAACATCTACCAAAGAGGTATGTACATAATAAATTTCTGTTATCCTAAATAAAACAAGCGGATTTAATTGCTTTATAATTAAAAAAGTTTTGTGAGAGACATCAGTTTGAATATAAGAGAATCTGTGAATAGTAATGTTTCGAAAGTCTATTGGTTACTTTACGTTACTAGCATAATTGATCGATTAATTCTTTATTTTACGCGACAATCAGCTACACTCGACACTGTCCGACATCTCAAAAGACTTTTTCCAACACAAGCGAAAAGTGTGGCACTTTGTTTAAAGCAAAAAGACTCCTAAGATAGTTTCATTGCATGATTCATAAAATACTTTTAATCTACTTAAAAAAAAGACATGAAAATATATAACATATTTTAGCTTAAACACATCTCGAATTTAGTGATTTTCAAAAGGAAATGTTTTAAATTTACTATCATTTTTTGCTTTTTCGGAATTGATTTCAGATATGGAGGTCTTCGTGAAGAGCATTCTCCTAGTCGGTGGTTCGATAATATGAGAGATAACGAACATGTGCAAAATGAATTACAACAATTAGGTTATGTTTTTTGATATGCGGTCAAGCTCGGAACATTTGTCTTCAGGGTTACGCATGCTAAATAAAAATTGCACTTGCATTCGGCAAAAATGAAGGGATTATTTATTACGAAAACATCAGAAGGAAAAAATATATTCACACGTATTATTAAAAATAAGTACCACATGTAATTTCAGTTAAACGCTAGCAAAACCACTGAGGGCATTAGCTGAAGGGTAATGTGATCGCAACAGCATACAACGATCACGATCCAACCATAACGTACGACGTTTCAACATGATTTCTCGTTCCAGCTTACTGCGTAATTGCATTAGATCTGTTTTCACGTTTTCCGCTTCGTCTAATTCGACAAGCATGGCGGAGACACTGCTTTGGATAGTGGCGACTTCATCGATGAGATCTTGTTGAGAAGAGTCTCGACAATTCTCTACGTTAGGGCGAAAACTCCGATTGTCCATGCGTGTTTGTGACACTTTCATGGCGGCATCAAAGCTGCGTACACAGCGATGCAAGTGGCCAATGCGGTTCTCAGTATCAGCTAATTTTTGTAAACACTAAAGAAGATTAAAACATTATAAGCGGCTTATGGTAATCGTGTGTCAGTTGCCAAATGCAAAATCTTTTTTAGTTATAATGTGGCGCAATAACTTACATCTCGTAGATCGTTTTCGAAGCGTTGTAGATTCTCTTGAGTACAATTAATACGACTAACAAAGGCTTTTTCCACTGTATCGGCTTGACCTCGTATATCACGAGCAGCATTTAAGAGAATTGAGTTTAAAGTTTGGCGCAAAGAAACCTGTTGAAGGTGCATATTGTGATTCTTCAGCTCTGCGCATTGTTGTAAAAATCTTACCGATTTTTGGCGACATTTTTCGCATTCTTCCAAAGTTTCCTTGCTAAAATGCTCCCAGTATTGCTCGGATGCTTGTCTAAGAATTCAAAATATTTCTTTACAATCCTCATATAGTGACCTTGTACTTACTCAGGTGGTTGACGTACAGCACCAGGTCTAAACATTATGATTTTTGAATTATTGTCAAGACCCACATTAATGGAATCAATTTCATAAGCCTCTTTCTTGTCACTCCAATCATATTCCAGTCTTTCACGGGCCGTACGATTTTCTACCTGTTGTTGTTCGAAATCTTCTAAGGTTTTTTTAAGCAGCTGACGTATTTCGGCCAATAAAGCCAATTCGTTTACCAACTCCTCTTCGGGAACATCGCGCACCAATTCGGTGTCCGGACGTCCAGTACGTTTGTCAATACATTCTTTGGCTGTTTACAATCAGTGAAATCAGAAATAATCAATGAATTCCTCGGATTATCGTAAAACAACGCACCTATGGATTCTGGCACACCCAAAATAACCAAAGATTTCTTTAAACGCACACGTTCTTCTTCCAAAGTACTTATTTCATCAGCCATAGCTTTAATAGCGACTTCTAAAGTGGTCTTCCACTTACCAACTAACTGGGCTCGTTGGCGCATACTAGCCGTCGTCTCAGTCTGTGTTTTTTCCACGAGCGAGGAAATCCGCATGTGGGTTGTTTTCGAGTTATATTGGTTTCTATGACGACAAAATAAAACTAGACTCTTTTGAGAAGTTCACCTTTAGCAATTACTTACTTAATTGCTTTGTCAAAAACCTTGTTGGTATTTTTAACGGTTTCTAAATTCTTGGCCCTCCATTCATTGGAACTGAAACGTGTAATTGAATAACGATCTACTACCGGCCGAGTTCCCGTTAGACCGGCCATTGGGCTCCAATCAACTTTACCCGTCGCCCAAGGCCCTATAGGTCCCATGGGTTGCAAGTTATCTTTACTGGGCAGTTCATCTTCCGGTTGTGGCAAATAGCATGGAGGATTGTTGGAATCATCAGCATGCGGATTTATGCTCATCTAACGAACAATAAGAAATAAGTTCAGCTTTTTGAATGACACAAAGCTTACTGGAATATTGGATTCGCCAGCGTCTTCTTTACGAGGAATTTTAAAATCTATCTCTTCTACGGGCCCTCCCGCATTCTGAAATCGAGTTTTTTAAATATCTGATGTACAAAATAAAACAATTGAAATACGAACTCCAGTTTTTTCTATCAGTGGCCCATTTTGTCCGTCACTAGGAGGTGCTGGATTCTATATAATTAATTTAAAATTTATGAGTAAAAAATGTTGGTCCATAAATTTCATGTTAGTTTAATTTACCTCACAATTTGACATAATATTTATTTGAAAAAGAAAGAGTCTCGGAAATCTCTTTACCAACAAGCGAATCAAAGAAAGATTTTTGATTATTAAAAAACAGTTTCATTCGTAATTTTCAAATTCAACCAAAATTTCTTTTATTGTGACAACATAAACAAAGTCGGATTAAAAGTATGTTGCTAAGTTTTTATATATATACATAAAATTTTTTGTCTAAAGTCAAGGAGTACAAAAAAAAGTTCAAAAACAAAGTATTTTCCCATTTCAAAATACTTGAGTGGCTGGAACTTTTTTAAACTTCTGAAAGAATCTTACAGAGAAATCTAATACATTCAGAGGTTTGAATTTGATCACATTCAGTAGATAGTCGTGTAGGAAATCAGTTAGCTCTGGATGCTCTTTGAAATACGCCATAGCCGTATCATAAGTGAGCTGCTTCCGAGTGCGATATTTATCAAGCAATAAATGGTGACTGCGCCACATAAGCTCTAACTTGGGTACGATGCGTTCAACAGGTCTTATGAAACCTTTGGTTTCATGTATGATGTATTGGAAGTCGTGCCAAAAATGTAAAATCAACTTGCCGTTGGGAGTGTAGTACGATTCAGACACTTCGCTAGGATAATTATTAAAATATTGAACGTTAGTCACATGTATGGCGTTCTGGAAGGTGCGATGGAAAACCTTAATACGTTTACGCGTAGCATTTATTGTCAGTTTACAATGCAAAATTTTCCCTACATTTATTCGAAAGAGACATGAATATATCACTCGATATATTTACTGAATACTTGCTTACCAAATAGATTCATGGAGAAGTAAAAAAAATCTCCTACGAAGTTATTGACAACTAAATAACGCATCAACAGTAGTATACCACCATCCAAAACCAGAACGTCATCGCGTCCTTTCATATTTATAACAGCCTTGAATCTTTGAGTGTCCTTGTTAATGGATACATCACGTTTCGCTATCAATTTTCCATCGACTATGCGAGCATCTAAAGACTTCTCCTGAAAAGTCGTTTTAGATATGCACATCAAGTCATTTTGATTAAATAGTTCAGATCTTACAATGCGACTGTTATCGATATAGTCATATTCACTGCGTTTCTCGCATATCAAACTGAGATGATCATTATATTTGCCGCGCACCCAGTGACCGCATTCGATGTTGTTTTTACCTTTTCGCATTTTGCTTTTGCTAAATACAACGAATCCGTCGAAACTCTCTTCTACATTCATGTTAAATTCACCAATCTCTTCCAGATCCTTTTCCAATAGCAATCGCACTTCCTCTTCCAAACGACACTCGCTGTTCTTTAGTTTCGAAATATACAAGTTCTCGTTAAAGATAATTGCTTGCTTTTCGTTTACTAATTCTTTGGAAGCTACATCGAATCTATATTTGCGAAATGTCATCTCTGAAGGTTCGATACGCGAAAGCAAAGCGGAAATAATACTATCCACACTGATCTCATCTTCGGGCTTTATTCGGAATTTTTTCTGACACGGCAGCAAGTCGTACTCATTCTCCACTGGTACGTCGTCCAGAGTGTTTAAGTTACAATTCAGACCTATTTTCGAATCTGTCAATAGCAAAAATGTAAATTTTATCTAAAATGCGTAGCGATCATGTTTACCCATTCTGATATTTTTTCGCCGTTTTTTTTTGTTTGTTCTGAGTTAAATATTTTTACGAAATAAACAATTGAAAAACGGAAAATTTTCTGCAGTTACTGTTCGTTTATATATTCTGTTATATTCAATAAGTAATCATGTAGACTCATACAAACAAAAAATTTGATTCAATAAGTAACAAGTGCGGTAGAGTTTTTGATAATAATAATAATAATAATATTAATAACAAAAAATAAAGCCGAACGCTTCAGATGCTAGTGCTTTAAGACTTTAGTCTTAGAATTTATTCTCTGGCTAAATTTATATAAGAATAACAATAACAATAGTAATAATAATAATATTTATTTTATTTATTTTATTTTACTTACTTATACATGAAACCCAACTAAACCAAATTAATAGTCGAATTTAGTTGACTCTTACAAGTAAATCTTTACTAATTAATATTAAAAACTAGCATTAAGTATATAAGGGGATATAAGAAAAAAAAAAAAACTATTAAATGATAATTCATGTATATATAAGAATTTAGAACGAGTCTTAGGAAAGGATTGCTACTTTCCACTATTGTTAGTTTTAAAAATAAAAGTAAAGTAGTAGTAAAGTAAAAGTAAAGTAGAGAAAAGGTTGAGAACAAATCGATTCCCAATCTTGGATGCTCGTAAAATTCACTGATTCGACAAATGCATAAGAGGTTAATCAATAGGGTATACAAAACTCCGTTCAATATTTCAATCTAAAAATATTTGTTCTTCTTTAAAATGGGTCCATCTTATCAATTATTGTGATTTCCTCTCATGTGTATGAAAGTATACCTTTTGATTATGGTTTTGAAGAAATGTGACTTCGGCTGCCTTTGAGAAGGTATACAAATTACATTACATGCCTAACGTTTAGTTGTCTGCATTTACATAATGGCAGCAGCAGGAAACAGAGAATCCTTTTCTGTGTTTGCTACCCAGAAAGTAGATCCGGGATTTTTAGTTGCATTGAGAGCTACTTAATAACGAATCACGTATAATTTTTATGAGCGTACTAATAAAGCAAAAAAGAATTTATATTAGTCTCGAATTAAAACTTCTAATATCCCTCATTAATTTTTGTTTAATATTCCATTGCAGACATGCAAGCAAACATAAAGCGAAAATCCTTCCACGCGACATAAATTTTGGTTTTTTAGTGTGTTAGAACGACAAATCGCTGTTTACGAAATGGTCCCGGGAATTGGTAATACAATGTTATCTAAAGTCAGCGCATCATATCATGTAGCAAATAGAATATGAACTCAAAAAATTAAAAAAAAGCTTAGACGTAGATAGAATAAAATCGGTTCATTAAACCTGATCGTACTGAACTTTTGCTGGAAAATGTTTGCAAAATTACAATTTCAAAAAGTTAGCCTTAAAACAAAAAGGAAACCTACTTCATAGCTTATTCTTTAGGCATTCTATTTCGACTCAAGGTTTTATCACTCTCAAAAAACGTATTACACATTCCACATACCGTATCATATATATATATATATTTCAAGTAATATTTTTCTGTATTTTGATAGCATCTCATAATTGAGTATAAACGGCAACAGAAAGAAAGAAAGAAAGAAAGAAAGCAATAGCGTACGACCTCTTGCCCGAACTTCAGTTCAATCTCGAACTTAACATTGAGATTTTCAAAAAAACAAAATAATAAAATTAATATTAATATATAAAGATTCAATGTAAAGGCTTTAATATTAAAACAAGTAAAAAAATTACAACCGATCCTGATCGAATCTTTTATACCCATCACCGTGACTCTAAAAAGAATGAAAAGAACTATATTTTCGTTCTCCATAATATTGGACGAAGACGGTTCATTTTTTCTGTTTTTAAAATCAAGGTGAAAATTTATATGGTGTATGTGTTGTACTTTGCGAGCAACAAGAAAAAACACGGAAAACAAAGTTGTTCACAGTTTTTGTTACATAGACCCGTGGGCGCTGTAGGCGTGTTCCTTGAAAAGTTTGGGTTATTTTTAAATTCTTTTGCAAATTTTTAATCGATATTTTCACAATTGCGAATGCGAGAATGTTGCGCAGACGGATAGATGAACAGATAAACAGAATGCCCATGCTTATGTGCATTCCGAATTTGAAACTGGCCAAGAATTTATATATTTTATAGAGTTTTTGAACCTTGCTTCTGTGCGTTATGGAACTTTTGAAAAAATGTACTTATGGCACATTACAAAATTAAGTAGATATGGTCGATTTTTCCATTTTCACCACACACACAGCATCGCCCGGAGAATGTACGGTCAAATTTTTACAGATTTATCCGTTGTAAGTTGTGAATAATGAGCAAAACCAATTTTTTAATTCTTTTGAAAAACAGAGGTATCTTCACTTTACGTAGCACGGTGTTACTGTGTGGTGTTTGTTGATGGCATGCCCCTGGTCGCAAAACTGAAGATATCGGCTTCAAATTTGGTAGAAACATTGGAAATTCTTGCACGCAGGTTGGTGTTGAGAACGGGCCAAATTGGTCAAAGCAAGAATCCCCAGTGGAGCATAAACTGAACGCAACTCAGTTTTTCTTAACAAAAATTGGTGGGTTTTTGCTCATTACTCAGAAATTATAAAAGTTAGGAAAGAAGGTTAAAATTTTCTACATTCCCTTTACGAAACACTCGACTCTTTACGTGCAAAAATGGAAAACGTCGACCATACTCACATAAACTAATAATTGATTAAATTTTACTTTTTTCACTTGTTTGAGGTTTTTGCTGGTTTATCATAACACAAACAAGACAGAATGTTTGAAACTATTTTGTATATTCCTCAAACGAAGATATATTATCTGCCTAAAAATGGGTTAATTCTAAAGCGAATATGGTAGACATCGTGATTATTTTTTTCTTAATAATATGAATATCAAATAGAAGAACTTGGAGAGTGGAATGCGCATTCATAGCCCTTTCTTACTTTTTTTTTCATTATCAAATCCATTTCTACTGCTATGATTGAAAAATAGAATGACTTTCCAATTCAAAATACGCGAGTTAGTTGAATCGAGTACGTGTTCCTTATTGGGTGCCTTTCAACTTAACTGACATCTTTTTCATATTAGCATTTAACGACATATGCGTAGTTTTATTTAAATAATATTACTTATTGGATTATTCCCGCCGTTATACCATATCCTACTTACGGCGAGGGCAGTTTTTTTTCGGATATACGCAATAATGAGAAACATAATAATTTTCCGAATGGTTTAAATTGTATGCATGCCTGTTCGTCTTTCTACTATGCATTCTTGTGTTCAATCCACAAGCCTTAGGAGATCCCTATTAGAAATGGGCACGTTCTTACGTCCTTATAGGACTAGGTCAAAACTAGCGATTTAATACATAAATTTGCTGTACTAAGTTCCGACAAATAAGTTTATTTCTCAGATCTCTTCCGATTTAAAGGTTCTTATGAAAAGTTGCGAGGATGGGTTACTAAGCAAAGCGGTTATTTAATAGCGGCTGTTGCGAGACAGTAATCTTTTAGTTTGAATCGAAAGGTGAACTTCTTCAGATAAAAGCGAACAAGCCTGTTATTAACTACTCATTACTTGGTATAAATAATTAATTTACTACAAATTTAAGAAAAACATTATTCGCCGTGATTTTCACCACTGTAGTATAGTTAATAACCAAGTGACGATGAGTGTAAGTGAGCATTTGGCGACCGATGAGGCTTGCCGTTATCCCGGACACGAGTAAAAATTAATAGATAAAAAAAGTAGTTTCGAACTGCCATTTATCCAGCTATAGTGAAAGAAATTTGTCACAAGTGCCATAACATGGTAAAGATTAGATGTAATTTGTCGTTACTCGTATATGACTTCGTCAACACAATACTCGGATTTTCTACAGAATATCTCCTAAGGCTTTTTTTTTTTATTTAATGGTATGTATCTTGCAAGAACTTTTGGAACTTTTGAAAATTCTTGTTATTCATGCAAAGTAAAAAGGGTTTTAAAAAAACGCTTGATCTGTTTGTCTTACTGTAGTTCCATACTAATATACTCGACAACACTTGCGGTACAGAGTTTATTGGGTTTGTGCGGACGTACGCAACACCCACAAGGCCTTTAGATATACTCACCTTTCATTATACCGGTCGATTTAGAAAATGATTCTACACTTGTCTCTATGCCTGTCCATCTGACGTGGGTCTGTATGTTACTGTGTTCAACCTACAGTTAGAAATTTTTGGGATATTTTGATGACATTTGGTGCGCCAACGACCGAAAGAAGAACTCTATTGAGAATGGTTCAGATCGACACAATTTCATGGCCACTTCCCCCAAAAAAGTACAATTTTCAAAATTTTTTGACAAAACTCGCTGAGTAATAGTAGTTCGATATTCTAAATCGTTACGAAATATTCGGCTCGGCTGGTGTAACACTTTGAACACCCTCCTATATAACCGTTCCTAAGCGAACTGAATCTTTATGAGGTATAATTTTCAATATATCATGGTAAAAATTGGTTCGTAATAGTAAATAGACAAAGAAGTCAACCTCACCGAATTTGGATCAAACTCTTACACACCAATAAGGCCAAATTATTAATGTTTTATGATGAACATTTCATAACAGTAATTTGACATATAAACTAACTTGGACCCGATTCCTTTTAAGATATTTCATAAACAAAATAATGATAGGGAATCACATAGGTGTACTTTTTTAGACCCTAACGTATACAAGGGTTATTATGAAAAACAAGGCCTTATATGGAGGGGAAGTCTATTTTCTTACTTCTTACGAGAAACTGCAAAATAATAAAGTTTTTAGGAAGTAAATTAATTTTGCGAAATTTGAATGTCGTCATATGATATTTTACATACATGGGTAAAAAAGTACTCATGCAAAAGTATGGCTTTGCATGAAAATAAGGTGTAGTTTTTGATGTGTTGTAATATTATCACCAAAATGTGTGAATAACTGTATTAAGCGTAGAGACGTAGGGCATCTGAAAGTCTACTATAATGCTCTTACTTGTAATACTTAATAATTTTAGTGCCCAAATGCCGCTATCTTGTTACATTTGATGCTTTTGTGCATTATTATGTATACTGTTTTTGATGTGAGTTAATTTTATTTATTATTTTATTTTATTTGTTAAAATTTGTATTGTGTTGGCTTCAGAACGGCTACAATACGTGCTCTTGATTTTCGTCTACAAAAATCAGTTTTTTTTTTCATTCGACTTCAGATATTAATTACTGTAAGCAGGTTGAACTTATTAATACGTATTCACTCGCGGGCGCGGTGCTAATTTAGTGCGTTATTAACAAAAAACTTAATAAAGATAAAATCTGAAAAAAAAGTTTGGAAAGTTTGACAACTGAAGTTTTCATTAGCAGTTTGAAAATATAAAAGTAACACTCAACACAATTTTTTTTTGCCCGGTGAGTGTCTTCAATACTTTACAAAACGTCCACATTACCACCGCCTCGGATACACAACAAAAGATGAAATAGCGATCCAACGTGTGCTAACTGCGGACTACCTCCACATAACGCTGGCGAATGTTCACATACCTTGTACGCCAACTGCAATAATCATTACTCGGCTTTAGGCTTAGACAAAGCCTGGCCTCGATGTTTACAATAAAGCATAAAGCTTAGTCGGATTCAGTAAAAACTGTCAAATCAACTCTTCTAACTATGGGCATTTTGCATGTGTCGTATCTGGATTAGCCTTTAATGTCGATATCTTTTTATTCGAAAATTGAACTATGGTTTTTTACTGGCAAGCTCGTATCTGTTTGGCTTGGGGGTTCACCTCTAACAAGGATTGATGCCGGTTATCGATGTACCTCTGTGCTAGATGTGTACATGCTTTTTTCGTCTTCTTTTTCTATGTTTATTTATACATGAATTTTTTTCGTTCTATTATCTTGTTTTTTCTTTATTTATCTTTAAATACTTTTTAATCATTATTAATAAAGCTTAGCACGACATTTATTTCTAAGAGCCAATTAAATTCAGCTGTTAAATTATGTTAGCTAAAGTTCACGTAAAATAAGTGAATAAACAAATAATAATTCGTTTGCCGTAACGAACAGTACAGTTTGAAAGCAACTCAAATAGGCAGCATCCGACAAGCATCCCAACGAACTAAAGATCAATCAAGAAAGATATTTTATAATAATATGCCAAATATTTTTTAAAAAATTTTAAAATATAACCTAAGAAGTAAATGTTGGAATGATAGTTGAAACAGATATCAATTAGTCGAAAAACGAATCAGATCGGACCTTTTTTTCGATCACTTTCCTTAATTTAAATTTAAAAGTCGTTATATGAAAAACTGTATTAACCGAAGTAGTGAGCCATGTCTCACTATACCGCGCTTACGCGTTTTTTAGATCTTAAATCATGGCCTCATCTCTCTAACAGAAATCGGTTTTCTTAATAGCAAAACAACTTTTTTTTAAAACTTTTCTTTCCTAGAAGCAAAACCCCACGAATTTTTCGCTGACCCGCCACCTATTAACCACTTGAAAGCGGTTTTTTGAAATGTCAGATAGTCTTAGATAGTAAAGGAATTTTTTAATTAGCAACCTATACATTCTAGGGGAATTTATATTAATTTACTCTGTAGACGGATGGATGTTATGATAAAAGAAAACTGAGTGCGATACTTCTTTTAATAATCATCTTCTAATCATCAATAAGCGAATTATCAGTTGTTTTTTCTTCATTCGTTACTTTATCTTTGCTTTAAGTGTTAACGTCGTCAACCGGCTTGAATAGCTTGAAATAGAGGGACGTAATAGAAATCGCTCAAACTGCGTATTTTCAAGATCAGCGTAACATTACAGATCGGTTTAATCATCCCTGCCTAGTCAATGCGGTAATTGCTCCCACTAATCACGTAACAGTAAAAAAATGTTGCTTTTCTCTATGATGGAATATTTGGATGGAACATTATGGAACATTTCGTACTTTAGTTAGCGCGATTTTTTCCGTGCTTATTTATTTACTACATTTATGAATTTGGAAATAATCTTTCTTCAGACATATTCAACATGCATCTGTTCTTAACTTATACATTTACCTTATACGATGTGCGTATATTCAATAATAATTTACTTCATCACTTTCAATCTCTCCCTTTACTGTCGTGCATTGTTCTTTTCTTTCTGCAAACGAAAACCAAAATTTAATATATTCTACTCTTAAATATTTAAGCGATATTTTGTTGGCTTTGCTCTTCAACTCAAGTGACGAATTGTAAAAAAAATGCTTAAAAGAATATATAAAGGACATGATGTAAATCAAAATATAAAACTGAAATATCTATATAAGCATAAGTCGAATCGGATGGATACTACTTATCTCAGATACGACCGATTAAAAAACAACACAAAATAAAATCACACTGCACACGTTCATTGGTTATATATGTTGGAATACCAAAGTTGTTAATCGAATATCATCAAAACTGCAGTTTATATGAAGGCTTGCGAAGTAGCCGTGCAAAAAATATAGAAATTATTGTCGAACGAGCATAACAACTAGTACTTGTCATATACCCAACGGACGATGCGACACCACTAAAACAGCGAACGATAAGTGCATATGTATAATTCAAAAATCACTACACAGACACAAAGCGTATGGATACAACTTATACTATGACTAGTCTTCTTGTAGAAGTTCTTAACGTGTAATTCGAAGAACGCAACAATTGACTTTGTTTAAAATTTTCGAACGGCTTGGAATCATATTTTGGCGTCCGTTAGTCCGTCAGTCCATTAATTAGTTAATTGTAAAATATTTATAGTCTGATGCAAACAGAGTATTAACACTTTTCTAACTTGTTTTTCCGTTACTGATTGTTGCCGTTTTGTCGTCGTCCATTCGATATTCAATATGCTTATTTACACGTTATTTATTAGAAAAGGATCGTTTATTTTGGAGACAATTTACAAATTAACGAAAATTAAATTTTTTCAATCGAATCACAAAAAATCGATATTTTTAAAATCCATCTCGTACTCCTCTTGCCATACAAATATAGTGATTTTTTTATTTTTATAATAAATGCAAATTTGTACCAGCTCCCCTGCGTGAAGCAAGGTTACTTAAATAGAACGTGCTTTGAGAGAATGGCTACGATTTTACTGTCTTGTAATTTTTTCTTCTTTAATTATCTGCTTAATATAAATTTGTCGATTATTACAATTTTTCTTCTCTTCCAAAAAAGTGTCAAAATAAACTTGTCTTCAGGCTGTTCGAGTGCTTGAACCTTATAAATTGTCATCATAGGACATCAAAAAAATTCAACAATTTTTCTAAGTTTTACAAAGAACACACGTTGGCGATCGCTGAACTGAATTAACGCCATAAGAAAATCGATTTGTTATACATGATTTACAACAAATTATTTGTGATAAACCACGATTTAATGTCAATCACTGCGTTTTATTCGGCTGAAAGTAAAAAGTGTATATGACAAGAAGAAGGGTATCGAAGATATGCAGTAATCATGTGGCATGGGCATGGAAGAATGTAGAGCAGAAAACATCAAGTGAACGGCAAATGAAAAATCAGAATTTAATGATGACACACGCGTGCAGTGATAGTAATGATGATGACATCAATGAACGCCCATGTAGTTCTTTCTTTATGTTCAGAATGCATATGCATACTTACGGCATTTGACACTTGTATGTGTTGTGTGTCTACGGGATTTTTATTCACGTTAGAGGGAATATTTACTGCCTTTTAATCCTTAATGTCATATTGTGTAAACAAAATTTGTTTATTATATGTACATTTAAATACGTTTGTAGAAGATACGGGACACAGGAAGGAAGCTGGCTTTCAAAACAATACCACCATTGTCTTGAGCAATTGAGGTCGGATTAGTAGTAAAAATATCATTTCTATATGGAGATCAGATCATCGTTGCTACTTTTGTAGTCTGCAAATATTTATTACATTTTCCTAATATAAAAGTGGCGGCAATTGCGTTTTTGTCCAATAATGATAAAAATAAATAGCAAAGCAGTGACAAGCAATTTTGTAATATTCCACTGCCTCTTCCTTGTAGCAGCCGTCGGCAAAAATTTTGTGTCTTATTTGTGGTGAAATGCACGTCTTTCAAATTAACAAGCAGCGAGCTCTCTTGGTATGGCAAACATAGCAAATGTTAACGTAATAGTGAAGACCTACAAGTCATTATTTGTTTGTGTTCAGCGAGTATCGATGTACTTTACCATGCATATGCCAATGAAACGTTTAGTTTCATTGCTATTTGTGCCCTTTCCTTTCTCGCCATCCTTTTCGTTTTTCACCAAAGCATTGATTTTCGTCCATAAAAGATATTACTGCTCATCTTTGCGGTGAATCCGTCGTTAAACACGATTTGTATTTTAATTGGCCTCAAATAAATATTTATTCACCTTTAACCCTTTTTATGCCTTCCTGTTACTATGTCTGTCCATCCTCGCTCTATCCATCTAATAATGTTAAGTGCTTCAATCTTTTAACGACTACAAGAGTAAAAACTTTGCAGAAGCTACATGTAGCATATAAGTATATGTCTGTGAATGGAAATGCATGTATGTCTGTTTGTAGCCCTCATTCGCAAATATTTGATTTTTATTTGCGAAATTATAACAAAAGTTAAAATGTTCTCTCTGATAAAAGTTAAATATTTAATTAATTTTCTTTATTATATTTATGAAGGAATACAGTGAGTACTCATGGAAGGAAGCTTGCATACTGCGAATGATTAAGCAACCATTGGGAGTGCATCTTTACCAAAAGGGACCCGCAACGCGTTTTTGTGAGATTTTAAACGATACTTTTTGTTTTAAACCATATATGAATGTTAAAAGCATAGGCTCTGAAATTGTCAATTCTAAGCGTCATTATATTCCAATATAATTTCCTTGCCCACTACCGCAATGGGATTTACTTTATTTCCCTGTTCTATTTCTTGATTATATTTGCAGCCGGCGCATTAGCCATAAACTATTCTAATTTCTTGCCAGGAAATTGTCATAGCAAGTACTCACCGACAGTGGAAAACCGCAGTGGTCCTCCGCATCTGAGTATAAAGCGGCATAATATCGACGTTAATTTTATGTAACCACTAATTAAAGCAATATTTGTCATTTAATGGTAAGACAAGAATCGAGTCACGAAATCGAGTTAACATATCATACTTAAAAGCTCAAAATGTATCTGTTGTTTCGTATGTTCTCCATTAAGCTTTACATATTTTATTTTTTTCCCAATTTATTTACATCATATACTGCTTTTAAGGAAACTTCGCTACTTGTTTACATATGCTGCAAGCTTGTTATAATCTCAGAACTTTTGAAAGTTTAAATGCAGACCAAGCTCAGAGGATTGAAATCTGCTGAATGGGGGGTATGGTCCGGCAAATCGGTCTAGAAATACTATAATATATTTATTGCTACAAAATCTTCGCTAAGAATTTTTTGTTTGCCAAGTTCTTTTTTCACTGTTTTGCATCTAAAGTTTCGAAGGGTTTGAATAGCACAAAAAGTTCCAGTTCACACGTACGCTATCGCGATGGCTACAATCAAGAGTTAAAATTCCAATTGTTTACTTATGCAATCTATTCGTAAGACTAGGCTATATCGGTGAATCATTTTCTTTTTCTTTTGGTGACTATGTTCAGAACCTTGACTATAAGCGAGAGTAGGTTGCGATAAGAAGATATTCAAAATGAATACATCATCACCAAAGAAGGTTGTATATTAATTTTGCCAAAACGATTGCAATTTTCAGAAGGACACTTCCGAGACTCCACAATAAACTGTTCTCAAGTTTGCGTCATGCATTGGAAACTGGACAATGGGTCCAATCCGTCAAAACATAGTACAACATGAACTAACACCTCCGCTCTATGTATTCTCTGCTCACTATTCATAAACTACAACAGGCACACAATAACAATTTCAACGTATATTCTAGAAAAATGGAAAAAATCAGCATCCATCACATCCATCTAATATTACGGTGTATGAAAATTTAGTTTTGATGTTTCTTTTAGATAAAGTTTAGATAAAGTTTTAGTTAAAGACGAATGTGTTCATAGAAGATTTGATCGCAGATAAATGTTATTTTCTTACTTGTTTATGTTTGTTTTGTTAGGTCCGGCATTCTGAGATAACCCTTGTGTTGTTTTATGGATTTAGAGGCAATCAGTTAATAGGTAAAATTCGTTTTCCCTCAATAAAAATTTATTGACGACTTTTACGACTTTGCTTTTGTGATAGGTTGCGCACATTTCACTATTTACCATTGCAATTCAGAATTGGGTAAGATCCGAAACCAATTTGGAGCATTCTGTTTAAATAATATCGGCCGCATTTGTTTTTCTGCTGATGTAACTTTCCGCCTTTTTCCCATTCTTGTACAGTGGCAGAGTTTTTAGACTAGACATGAGGGAATTACTGTTGTTATCGTTGACCGAAGAACAGTTCGCAATAAAGAAAATAAACTTTTTAAAAGATGTGAGAAAATTTCTCACATTTCTTGCTCTATTCGGTCTACTGTTTAAGAGTTTAATGCTTGAAATCTAAAAAAATACGTAAAGTTGGTAACTCTGTTTATATAGAAAAACATTCTCTTCACATATTCTATATCTCTTTGCGGCAAGAGGGTGCTCTTCGTTGTTATTTATATTCGCTCTTCCTAATTTTGCTTAAAAGTTGGAAAAATTGCTTAAAAGTTGGCAAAATTTCTTAAAAGTTAGCAAAAATAGAAACAAAAGTGCGTGAGCTGTCGCAGCGGCTGCAACAGGCCGAAGAACAAAGATGGGCCGTACAACATCAATTGGAGGAATGTAATGTGGAAAAGAAATTATGTTTTAGTTGTTAGAAATTGTAAGCGCCGACATTTACGCGTAAAACGTGTCGTAAGGCCTACATTATGAAAATCAGAAACTCTTTAGAAAATGATCTTGGCCATATGTACGCCTTTAAAATGGTTAATTCAAAACATAGATTTTAAGTGGCCTGTAAATTCCATTTTTCATTTGCTAATTTTCCATTTTTAATTGCTAATTTCTCCAACAATTTGATGGTTGTTGTCATCAGCATAAAAGGTGCGTGCAGTACGACAAATCCGTTGAAACCTATTTGCAATGTAGCCTTTTTCGTTTGCAAACATAGTGATGTTGGCCGCACAGATTTTTCTAAGGTTTCCGATAGTGTGGACCACTTGTTCTACATAAATGTCCTACAAATCTAGTTGCGTGGTTTAAATAATATCTTATTGGCCGTACACAACTTGTGTTCGATTCTTATATATCATCCTCATATATTATATTTAGCGTTCCGCCAGAAACCCATTTGTTCCGATGCTTTTTAATTTATTTATTAATGACTTACTTATTAACTGATTTAATCCCGTCTCAACACTTTGATGATGCCAAGTGCCAGACTTAACTGAATTATCTTCTTCTTTTTATTCCCAAATTGGATTTCAATTTGCACTTTCAAACCCGTATTAATAAGGTTACAGATTGGGATTTATGAAGCGTTGGTAGTACGAATTCGACGATCCGTACGTTTCTAAAAACTGTTTACAGCACTCGTTAGACCTATTTTGGAGCACTTAGCTGTGGTATGACCCAAAACGTCAGCAACGCGGCCCCAACTTTGCAACAGATTTTTTTATAATTCGCTTTACATGACAATGTCTTCATTCCGATTACCGAAAATTTCTGCATAAGCCACCAAATTAGTCTTCTTTATCGCAGTAATATAGCAAAATAAATTCTCAAAACAATGCTTTGTTTATTTAATTACCTGATTCATCGACAGAATTCTTTGGTTTCTTTCTGTTGCAGCGACTGCATTGCTGATAACAAGAAATCGCCGTGATCAACTACAAACCTTGATAAAAAGTTTAAATAAAATTAACATTTGTTGATCGATCCTAGGTTACGATAGGTTTTGGTAAATGGACATATCAGGAGGGAATGAAACAAAGGAGAAGTCTAGGGAAAAAGAATGGAGAGGGGGCATTTCCCACCCAATGTAGATTGTAAACAAACTATTTTAGATCACTATAAAATTAAATAGGGTGTTTAAAAGAAAAAGATCGAAAATTCCATGCAATTTTATATTAAATTATGACACACAAATATTTTTCCTAAAAATCATACCTAAAACTGGATGAAATTGAAATAAGTGGATGAGAAATTTGGATCTTCTCAGTTTTAAAGCACTCATTCTAATAACTCAAACGTATAAGAAAAATAAGCGTTGGCGCTACATTGTCCTAATGAAGGAATCGTCGAAATTGATTGACTTGAATGTAACAGAGCGCAACAAGTCACAAAAAATTGACAATGCAATGATGTTAGAACATACGGAAGCAGCCGTGAACTGAAAGGTTATTGGTTTGCAAAGTGTTTAAATCCAACAAGCTTTGGTAGAAATATGATCCCTACTATTTTTAGGAAATACCAAACCTGCAATGAATCTATTAAAATTTCATGTCATTTTAATCATTTTTTCAGTGAGGTTGCTTTTGTTATTTCTAAAATCATGGAAATATCACAGTTTCGTACATTGACTAAACGTTGTCTTTTGATTAAAAAACATATTGGCGAAAATCAGGATTGGATTCTTCGTCGAAACTAGCAAATTGTCAGTGGTTTGCTGATTTTAAACGAGATCGTACAAACATCGATGCTGCTGACCGCAGTGAGTACCAGAGAACATTAAAAAGAGTTATAAAAAGTACTCTCGAAAAACGAAAAGTGACGTAGCTGACCTGATCCTAAAAACGTCAATGGGAAACGTATTCACTATTGTGCACGAAAATTTTAACATAAAAAAACTTTTTTCCAAGACACCGTCGGTGGCTAAAGTTGCGTAACTTGACGTTCGAATTGCTGATCCGCGCACCGCATTTTCCAGATCTGGCCGCAGCCACTATTATGTGTTTGCAAATGTCAAAAGTATGCTCCAGAAAAAAAACATTTGGACTAAATGATGAAGCCTTCGCCGTAAATGAAGCGTAATTTGCGTGATTTAACATAAACCATCAAAATGTTATAGAAGGTCAAATGGACTACATCGCCCTTGATGGAGACGATGTTCAATAAAGTCGCATTTTGCAGAAAATGTTTTTTCTTTACCTTGTGCCGCGAATTATTGGTGTACTTACTTATAATGAGGAGAACAGAAAAGTTTTTCAATACTAATAATTTCTTCATTCATGTTGGCTTCGTTTATCTCACTTTAAGTTCAATGTTAATTAACTTTATCTGTGTAATAACACTTAGATGGGCGTGTAATGTAAAATATTACATGTTATAACAAGTGTTTCCCTTTCAACTCTTAAATTTGACATCCTGACAGGTCAAACAGATTAGTATGTGAAAGACAAAAAAGGTCATACCTTATGGGCATAGCAACCCTTAATATTGCATTGGACGAGACTGGTGCAATAACAGACTGAAAGTGGAGGAATAAACGGACGCAAGAGCCAGAGTGGTGTGAAAATGATTAAATGAAAAATGTTAATGTGAATAGCAATCATTGAAACAAATTTTTATTAGTGCGTAAATATCTGTATGAAGCATAAAGCATTTCACCTTTTAATTGCCTTCTAAGTTATACAGACAAACAATAAAAAGAATACGTTATATGTACAATGAATATGCCGCATTCAATTAATGTGGCAAATGCCGTACACACGGTAACTATAGAATGGAAATACTACCTTGTGGTGATATTGGATGCGAAGAACGCTTTTAATTCATCCAACAGAACTTCGATTGCATTAACGCAACATATCGTTGTTGCAATGCTAGGGCGCAGGCTAACAGATTACGTAGTAAGTATTTGTGATCAGCTGTTTTAGGGGCAGAAAACTTCTGTACGTATAAGGCATAGGATGCAAGGAACGTGTCATTGTTGGAGAAGCACCTTAAGTTATAGTGCTTGTACCAATACTTTAGTACGTCATGTGCGATAATATTATGTGTATAGTACTCACAGAGAAAGTGGAAATAGTGGGTTAGTCCCAGAGACCAAGTGTGGCCCTAATAACATTTAGGAAAAATTGCGGCTGGCAGTGCGTGGAGTTGACCGAAATTACATGTTTTTCTCTCCCCGACAATTTAGTGACAAATATGCGGCACGACCTGTATAAATGGGAAGCTGTAAGAGAAATTGCCGCATATATATTGGAAAGACAAAGAATTGAGAAGCCTTGTTTATATCATTAAATATCAAGCGTATAGGATTACTATGGCGAAACATGCATGCGTATGGTAATAATGATTTCCGCTTACCCGTTTAGCTGTGAAATGTTGCCGTCTTAAACATTTTGGAAAACTATATAAATCGAAATGATCGTTCCCGTATCGCAACGTTTCGTGGTTACTATTCGCTTTTCGTTTATAACTTCGATCCTACTCTTTGTTTACAGATTGGTTGTGCACTTTAAGGGCAAAGTGTGATTTGCCGTTATTGATTAATTCCAAGACGTTCTCAATAAATAAGTTCAACTTGAAGAAACTTGAGGAAGGATTTTTGGTTTTTTAAAATTTTTAAAATTCAAGAATTGCCGATTTTCTGTGAATAAGTCAAACCAAATTGTTATTTTTGGTTGAAAGCCAAATTTAGCTTTCGCTGTTGTATTCAGCTGTTTGGCAAAAACATTCCCAAAATCTTCTGTTTATTATAACGATTTTGTCGAAATATATGTTATTATCTTACGTAAAAATTCATTTGATTTGGAATTCATTTCTTTACCAAGATCTTTTCAACTTATAAAATATTAAGATCTTTTAAAGAGACTAAATAAACCGGTTCGTGTTCAAAAAAAAATAAATCGAACACATACAGCTATGTAGCTTGTAGTCTCTCTCTCCTATCTCGCTTGGCTTGCTTTCCACTTTTCTCCTTTTACTTCAATGCAAAAGTTATATCAAAAGATGGAACATTTCAAGTTTTAAGATTATTAAAGCATGGCCTAGCAGATCCTAAGCGAATTCCTCCATGTGCTCTCAATATTGTGCTGCTGAACTCTGACGTGCTATAGCAAGAATCTTTAACCTGTCTCTGAAAATTACTGTTTCCGTTTAATTAGAAGACTCATTTCATTCTTCCATCCTTTAAAAATGGCGACACACATCTGGCAGAGATTAATTCAAATCCAGCTGGAAAATTCTCAATGAGAATTGACATATATGATCGTATTCCATATTGCCATATCCTTACGGCTGGTTGAAACTTATAATTGGAAGCGTAATCAGTATTAGCTTCGGAATATACATTAGCACTATGAGATATAAGAGGGGTAATAAAACATTTAAGCCGTTTGAACTAATGCTCAATAAGGACATAGGAAGGTGACAACTATAGCTTTCTTAAAATATTATGTATCCGAACTCCGCTGTGTTTGATGTGATCACATTTTCATTAAACGCGTACATTTAATCTAGAATTCAACTTGAGATTACAAACAACAAACAAACAAATTCTACTTCAGTATTTGCCATTACTACCTAAAATTAAGTGCAAGCACACACAATACATTTAATTGTAGGTTATTTTCATGTAAACAGTGGGCAATATTGCGAAGATCATAATTTTTTCGTCCAATAAAATCTTCAAAAAGCTCCAACGGGTATGAAAAACGTGTTTGGGTACCATCAGCGTAAAGATGAATTTTTGCATTGCAACACGAGGTTGCCAGCTCTCTAATAAAGGCACTAAACAAAATATTAAACTTGGAGGTACCCAAAAATTTTTTCAGAAAGTCAACAGAGAATTATTAATCTTTACATGTTAATACCTATTTTCAAGCTCCATATATGGTTCCATTAACTTGATTGTAGGCTTGTAGGGGCTTGGAGCCAAAGTAGAGATTAAGTTTCTTTAATACCGGCTAATGCTCAACAGTACCAGAAGCTTTAGAAAAATTAATCGTGGTCAAAATGCAAACTCTTCTTTGTCATACGCAAAGCGAATACTCTCGATGACTCTTAATGAAGCTTATAGCTTAATTGGTTGACACTTGGTATGCTTTTAATTTTAAGTTAAACCATTCAAATGCTTCAGATAAGGTTCGTAAAGTTCTTATGTGGAGGAAGTGTTCAGAGATAGCGGTTTTATTGTCTTTGCTGGCAGGTATAAAAACAGCGATTTTTCAATTGTCAGGATAACTCCAAGTGGTAAATGTGACACATCAACCACCGACGAGACTGTATAAGGAATTAATTTTAAAAATGTTATTATAGTATTGATGTAACCAAGCCATTTGACTCCATGGAATAGACTAGCATTACTCATCCATGCGCAAGCTTTAAATTCAAAGTAGTCATCAAGATTATATAGTGGGTCGCGACTTAGAGAGTTATGATGAAAACTGTACTTAATGTTATGTTTTAAAAAATATTTATTTAATGTATCATTCACATTAATTTCGTAGGTGGGCAGATTTTTTGTAACAGAAATGTCTTGCAGCCTCTAGTTGGAAGGTTATTACCTAATTCCGCAACATAAAATATACGGTCGTAGTACGTGCAAGGACTTGACTTTATAGTGGTGTTTACAAAAAATGTTTACTATTTGTGCAGCATTTTCAGACTGTGCAGCCTTTATCGCAGATGCCAATATCGTCCCTAACATTGCTAGTATTATTATTACATTTCCTTGTGGATTCATAATCACTGTACTGTGTTGAAATATTTGAGAAACAAGAGGATATCACAGTGCACACTTAAAAGGGCTTCCGAAATACATAAAAGATCTAAAAGAGATTCATTACAGCAGATAGGAGTAAAACGGGCAAGCCAAAGGTTGATTAGCTTTACCCCACAGTACTGTAAAATTCGCTCGTACGTGAATTATTCCAATTAATGTCGACATTATACTCGGGTACATTAATAAATTTTCATAATAAATTGAAAATTGGCGCAGGTCGAGGGAAAAATCAACAATGCTATATTTTCTATGGGAATTGCATATCCACACAATCCGCCGTTCCACATTAATAGTAGAGACTTTAAATGATAGGTATTTGACATTATTATTCGAAGTTTGATTTTTAAAGCTTCATTAACTTAAGTACCAACAATGAGTGCTATCTTACGAATTCCATAATATAATTGAAAGCACTTATCACTATCGCTAACTGTCCTCAGGACAGCCTTAATGTTAACATCATGAAGCCTCCAATTTTTTCTTAGTTAAGCGTAATCTCTTTTGCCACACAGGACATGTTTTCCCTTTTGTAGAATGAGTAGCGGTTAGTTTTAGATTACGTTTAAATAAGATTAGCATTAAACTTTATACATTTCATGCATTTTTTCACTTGCTCGACTTTATTGAAATGATGATGGTTGCCATTTTAATATTTTAGTAGATTTAGCACAAATATCCTGATTTTTGTAATTCCCGACTAAATGGCGGAACCATCTTATATTCCAGACATGACAGTCATTTCACTCCACCATGCAATCTTCATTTTTCCCAAGCGACATTGAGTGTGCTAGGAGCAACAAGAAGCAAGGTCTCGCAACTCTTATGTGACTATCGTTGAGCAACAGATTCTGCATACGCAGTTTCCGAGAATCATATCATACTGTCCGAGCAATTGTAAGTTTTGTGATATGATGTTCCTTTTCATTCGGATACTCGACGATAATCACTCGATTATTTTTCCAGTGTATACGTAGTGTTATGTATTTGCCATCAATATTATCGTTAAAATCATTCTTCGTCTTTTCACTTCTTCGTCAGCTGACCTCTGCCTCTCCTTGATTGCCTCCGCAAGCGTATTTCCTCTCTTCGTTCACTACCAGATTTAATTTTTTATCCCTTCTGTTAAACTTTTTAACTTCGGATAAACCCTCTTCATATCTCTTTGATATTTTATCACATCTTTTCTCGATGGTTTGCCAATTTGCAAAATAGCTTAATTTCAATTTCAGGATTTGTGAGCGACGAGTCAAATTTATTTTTATATTCACATACATAATTATCGTTTTTTTGAGCGAGTTTTGTGGTTCTTTATGATGTGCTTGTACATCATACAATCTTTATATAAAAATTTCACGCCTCTACGACGTTTAAACCTAAATAATCGAGTCCTTAATATGTGGACGTAGAAGGAGACTTTTTGCCCCAAGATTTTTGTCGTCTATGGGGTTACATTATTTGTTGCATTTACCTTCGGTATTAATTTATTTGTAGCTTTAAGCCTAGCTTAAAGGAGATAACCTTTAAAATTTCGTTGTTATTTTCTAATTGTAAGGGTAAAATTAAGAAAACAGACAACGAATGTATGTAAAGAAAGTTCAAGAACTCGCACTAAACTGAGGAAATGTAACTTTCCTAACGATTTAATCTTCCAAGACATTTTCCTATAACTCGCAGATGTTTGCCATATACTCTGTCTGAACTCAAATAACTCCTTAATTTAATATTTAGCGTACTTTCGAGAGAAATTAAAATCTGAGCAGCCAGCATTTCACTAAAAACTTAATGAAAATGTTTTTTTCTTGCAAGTCGTTCATTTTTTAACAATTCATAAAAACATAAAATTCACGTTCTCTGGTTATTTTAATTGCGAATTCTTAATAATTTATTTGTTTACGGTTGTAATCAATTTGAGACCAAAATCACTAGCAGAATATACTGCGTCTAAAGCAAAGCTCTAGTCGCCTTGATAAAAATTTCGATCACGTAAGTCACCAGCAAAACTTATGGCTAATGTTCTGGAATTTAAGCATAGAAATAATGACAGATCATCATAGCAAACATGATGACGCGTGGGATACCACATTTAGTGAATTACGGTAGCTATTTCGACGCAACAATCCTAGTGCAGGTGGGATGTATTCTGACTCATATACAATCGTTTAATATAATTGATATGGTAAACGTCTTCCACTTGGCGATTTTTGTTTCCGCTTTATTTGCTAATGGTAGAACGTGTTTCTGCTATCGATTACCTCTGCTTCGTATATTAGGCATTTCTTGGCAAGTATAAAAAGCAATTGGTGATGACAAAGAACTTAAAAGCTTTTCTGCGGTATTCCAAGCAACGGACACATGGCGCATTTGATATAAAATAGTTTCTTTAAAGACCATGATATTTAAGCTTACTCTAGAGTTGACGCAAATAAGATTCACTAGATTTTGAGTTATACTTCCAAAAAATTTTCGTCTCGTTATTACTGATGCAAAATTGTGACCCGCAACGCTATAATAAGAGAGACCAAGAAAAATAAATGATTGTTCTGCAAGAACTGCCACGATTTCATTTTGCGTTTAAAAAAACTTAACAAAGTTCATTACTTTTATTATATTTATAACTTGGACTTTCATGTACGTGACGGTTATTTGGAAAATTATACAATTCTATTTTTCTTATTCTGAGATTTCAATATTGCTAAGCAGTAATAGGCTTTAACTTGTATTTTGTGGTATTAGATAATGCATGTTTATTATCGAATAGACTTTGTACTGCAGGCTAAAAAAAATAACTTTCTAAATCGAACTGGCCCATTAATGAATTATCGTAGTTGTCAGTTGAAGAGATAATATTTCAGCTGAAGTAGTCTTTTTTTTATTTGGTCCTTGGTAAGCTTTTTAACGCCGAAGTAGAATCTTCGGTCCTTCTAAATGAGTTTGGCTTCACTGTTCTATGTACAGTCTATAGGCACTTCCTTCACGTGCGCTTACCGTGACGCAAGATTAACTGTGAATTGTATTCGGTATATTTGCACTGAACCTGCAATTTTTAGACAATAAACTGTTCACAGATAAAAACATCATATTAAGTTTTATCTACAATTATCGTCATCTTACTTTTTTCTAAGAAATCGACATGTCCCACCTATATAAAGACCCAAATATCAATAAAACTTTTTGTTATACTCATCATAACCGAACGATGAGGGTTATATTCACTTTGTCAAAACGCTTGCAACATCCACGAGCAAAATTCAGCGATCCCAGAAAGTCGATATATTCTTGATCAGCATCAAATTCTGAATCTTGGACGCGCAAAACAAAGCTATCGACTTCAATTTTGGCAGAAATATTGGAAGTTCTTGATATTAAAAATGGGCCAAATCTGTTTTTCAAAAGGACTAAAAAGTGTTTTTTTTTGGCACATTACTCAAGAATTACAACATATAAATCTGCAAAGATTTGAATTTATATCCCATGGGCAATGCCGTAGTACCTCTACAAAAATGGAAAAAATTGGCTACACCTACCTAACATTGTGGTACAACAAAATTTAATTTTTTTTTTCAAAACTTTTGCGTAATGGACGGAAGCAGGCTTCAAGAACCCCATAAAGTGTATAAATTCTTGGCCAGTTTCCAGTTTGAAATGCATCTAAGCATTCCTTTGGTTTATCTGCCCATCGGTCCGCCTGGGTGTCTCTGATAAAAATTCTCCCATCCGCAGAAATTAAGTTATCGTCTACGACCTTATAAAAGAATTTGAAAATTCCCCCAACTTCTATGTAACGAAAACTGTGAGAACTGAAAAGTACAACACATACACCATATAAATTTGCACGTCCGCCTCATATTGTACAAGGTGAAAATTTATTTGTGTTACTTTTTTCTAGGATCACGGCGATGCGTGTATACGATTCGGTCACGACTAAATATTATTTTGCTTGTTTTTTTATGTAAATTTACAAAAGTCATTCTTACGATATGTAGATCTGTGCGTCTTGAAGTGACGATTTCTTTTGCGTATACTATTGTAGAGAATTAAAAATTCGTTTTAAGCTAAATATAATTTCGCAACACTATTTCACAATTGTTTATTATTTAAACTAAATTACAATAATTGAATGCGTTGAATAACAGCATATTAAATGCACTCCCAAGGTATTATTTGGGATGTCAATACCATAATAACAACTCGTAAATAACTATCACACTATGCAAAGTATGTGTGTACACTTGCGTGCACATATATGCACAAGCATAGACGAATGCCAATCCGCAATAAGTGGAAAAGTATGTGTGGTGGTCGAATCTGTCTAATGTTATAAATTTTTGGAAAATCCCAATATGTTCAATATGTACTATTTCGTGCTGTGGCTAAATACAATATATTTATATATGGACATATATGTACATCTACATATGAAAAAAGGAAAATAAAGGAAACGATGATGAAAAAAGAGAAAGTTTTTTAGACCGTTACAAATTTTTTTATTGAATTGCCGTAATCTTCCTCTTTTGCATCTGTGCGTATCTCGTACGTAGTCTACGTGGTTATTCTACCTATTGACCAGTGGTGTTCGTTCATAACGGAAGCGCTTGCCAAAGCAGATCGTTTTTAATATATACGTATGTGGACAACAACCAAATGGACGCTACCACATAATGGCCTTCAGTATCGATGTAACAACAAAAAAGGTCAGTTGAGCGAAAGAAAATAGAGAGAAAAAACTCGCACACACATCTTATTATTGGCCATGACAATAAAAATTGATTCTGATTGCCTTTCGGTAAAATGTCGAACATAATAAAAAACGCCATTTGGCGATTAGAAAGACAAGATTAAAATATTTATTGCAAAAATATTTATGGATTTCCTCTGGAGTCAGTCTCTCCTTTTGCCTCGCCTTTGCCTTAACAAGAAATCACTTAAAAAACTTAATACGGAAGTTAGTTTGTAAATAAGGGTCAACTTTCTAGCAGACTAGTCAACAAAAAGACAAAAAGACAAAAAAAGCGAGAGTTCTTTAGACAAACAGCAGGACAATTTGTTGGTGTTGTGTCACCGAAATCAGTTAAACTATGATTTAGGAAACATATGCTGTAATTTATGATCTCAAGATACGAGTATTTTATGTGTTTACGCTTCTGTGTGACAAAAAAGTTTGTTGTTTTTTTCCTTACTCCCCTTAAATGTAGGAATGTTTCGGTATATAGGCATGTATTCTCTCAACAATGTTTTCCTTAGGCATAAACAATAAAAATCAAAAGAATCTTTTCTTCGTCGACATATTCTAATACACATTTTTCGTTTGCGCGCGTGTGTTACCCAAAAAATGATACGAATGCCATGATGTTGACATAGTATTTCACTTATATTTAGCAGCCCTTCTTTAATGTTTTTCGTACCCCGATTTGATTTTCAAGCGTTAGTTTTCAAATATTGCGGAGCTGCCATTTCAACTATTATAACATATAGCCTCAGAGGTTCTTTGACAATTTCAAGAACCGATCAATTGAATAGAACCAATTATAACTTCTTAGTATTAAGATGCTTTGAAAATTCATCTACAACAAGTGCATCGGCTTGCAGAAGCATTAAAATCCTTAAACCGTACGATTTGTGACCAACAAACGATCAATTTTGCTTTACTTTGCTATCTTACGATCTTCATGTCGACTATCCATATTCTCCTTTCGAAAGTAAATTTTAAAAGATAACTCTACTTTGGCTTTTCTACTTCCTATTATGTCTTGATTATGCCACTAAAGAAAGAACTTGAAATCATACAAACTATATTTTTTATGTGGCCGAGTAGGCAACAGTCGCGACTAGCAATTCAATGCTCGTGGGTTCAAATCTTAAGTCCGGTAGAGTTTTTAATAATAATAATAATAATAATAATAGTAATAATATTAATAAAAAAATAAAAGCCGAAAGCCTCAGATGCTAGTGCTTTAAGATTTTAGTTTTAGAATTTATTCTCTGGCTAAATTTATATAATAATAATAATAATAATAATAATAATAATAATAATAA
>CCAG010020519.1:0-21732 GCA_001077435.1 Glossina morsitans morsitans
ATGTATATATATGCAAATCAATCCAAAGTTATTAAAGTAACATAACTAAAAACACAATTGAGAAATTTATACTCGCCATAGGACGACTCATAAACACCCCTCATCACGCATCAAACGGACAAATCAAAATTATACAATGCCTTTTAATGCCAGGAAGGAAGATCATCTTTGCACAAAGACCAACAACAAGGACTTATAGGCTCTGCATACCAGGTGGCTATACATTACAATTTTTTTCTCTATTCCTGTGGCACGCATAGCTATACAAGTGATCGTGCCCCTATTCGAACGGAGATGACTGTCAGGCGATCACGCCTATTTTTTAGTTTGACGCAGAGTTATGACCTAGAAGAACATACACGAGGTTTCAGTATATCTTTTCAATTTTTGCGAACATTGCAATAAGAGTCGGAATCAGTGGACAGATGAATCAATGGAAACAATTATGGTAAGGCGATAATTAGCATACACACTTTCATGTAACGTTCGATGCTTACTTCGAAGCGGCACAGAGATTTGATAAACTTTATAGGCGAGATAATCGAGAAAAGCTTAGCCTAAGATAAGAAGGACGGCTATCAAGTCGACATATCCGGATTTAATTCCCACTGCGCTGAACCATTCTACAATGGCGATTAATGTATGACTGCGACTTATTCCCCCTCCTCTTCTCCTTTTTGGCCTGACCATTTGCCTCACAGGCAACTAACTGCCTCCTAAATGAAAACAGAAAAATGAAAAACAATGTGAATGCAAGGGAACACATATTTAATGTATTGTAATGAAAAGTAGAGATAGTGGCGATAATATATAATATAAAAAAAAAAAAAAAAACAAAAAAAAATAAAGAAAAAAAAAGTGTCAGTGAATATATAAGTTAAGGCAAATTAATACATATATTAACGCAAAAGAGAAAGAAAGAAAAAGAGCAAAAGAAATGAAAAGCAAGTTCGGTCCAAGCGATGAAGAGAACATAGTTTTAATTTGATTGCTTCACTGCCACCCTTACGAATTCGTTGAACGGTAGACAAACGAAATTGTTGCTTGGTTGGTAAGCGTGCTTTTTTGTATTATATGAGAGATAAATTCGATTGTCGTACGGACTACGGCTTTAAAAGTTGATTTTATGTTCAAAATAGTATAAATTCACGTCATGCGGTCACTGTTGTAACATAAATCTATCGACTTTGTAACTGCGAACGTGAAGATTATTTTGAAACGGGCTTGATATTGAAATATAAAATTCGGAAACAGGATTACAGGAAGTAGGATATCATGAAAGTTTATGTAAGTTCCGCATTTGAAATTTGAAACGCATTTGAATCTTGAACTTTCATTGCCTATAATTATCGATAATTCATTTTTCCTGATAGTTGTACTTTATGTACGTGATGTACTTAAAAACCTTGTTAGGTGAGGCCAAGTTACAGGAAATAATGAAAAACTCTATACTGGACTCGAAGAAAATTAGGGAAACTAAACTGAAGCGTGAAGCTATTTTAGATAATGGCGGTAGTTTCTATCATGGACCGTCTTATAAATATCTGCCACCTACTCCGGCAATAACTGCTTACGATAGTCACCCCAATCACGGTAGCAGTCACGGATCTACAATATCTGGCAATAATTTCGATTATTCGTCTATTTTTTCGAACGGTTATCGGGGAAATGGATACGCAAGCGATAATAAATTAAATGGCGTTCATTCAGGTACTTATGGTTATTCAAGCAATATGGCCAATAATGGCCACGATAAGCCCAATTCAGGGTCTCATGGTTACTCTGGATTCACTTTTGGTGCTCATAAGCCTCATACAATATTTAGCTCGAATTTAAACATTGGTCATATTAACGACATTAGAGGCTTATCCAGCGGTCATAGTTATACAAAAGGCTTAAATGGCTATGTGAAAGGTGATTACAATACCAACTATTATGCCAGCAATCCTAAAACAACTGTCACCCATTTCGATGCTGGCGTTGGTCATGCCAATAATCATCCAGTTCCATCATATGCCTCATCAACCAATAGTTACGGTTCGCCTTTAGCATCAGTCGGTTACTCTTATTCGCCAAGGTATCATGCACAAGCTACCCCACCAAATGAGCCATCTTATGCAATTGGTCATAAAGGTTTAGGACACTTTGGCGCATTGTCAACTCACAAGTATCAGGCTTTGAATACCCGCATAATAGAATCAGGAAATAAAGCAGAAGTCTCCGATTCCTCTAAAGCCTCGTTCACACCGTCCACATTTTTAGGAACCAGATACGAAAATAATGATTTCGCTTATAATACAGTTCCGTTCGATCAACATTTGCCTTCGGCGACAAAAAGTGATCAACCGTATGAATATGGTGGACTTTCACAAGCTGCCGAGGAGCACAATTATCAAGCTAGTGGAAAACATGACCTACAATCCACATACATTGGCGGGCCTTCAGCTCCCAGCGAAGGTTATTTGCCATCCAATGTCAACTACGATACTTCGCATCACTAAGCGATCAATGGAGTCCCATTGAAACGCATCCCGCTACGCCATATAATAATCAAAAGCATATACAATAATAGTAATAATAATAATAATAACATTTACTCTTAAGTAGTATTTCATTTTGTTATTTAATTTGTATGATTTTATATATGATTTTATTTTCCATTTTTTTTGTTCTTCTTTTATTTTTAATTTGTTTTTAGTGTTAATAAACGACGTGAAGTTTTTCGTCTTTCTTTGAATAAAAAGACAAGAATTGTCTTTGCTTTAAATTCATCTCACAGCTCGGAGTGATATCTGACTAATCTACTAATCTTACCATATACATAATATATATAGTAAAACTTTCTCAAACCAAGTTGCTGGCAATCTCCGAACATGTATAAAATTTTTAATTCAACAATTCTTTTTCAGTAAGCAATAATTGCAACAACAACAACAACAACAGCAACAACAACAATGTCATTATATATGCATTAAATAGTTGCTGCGAGAGAAACTGAAAGTGTTTTTGTATTGAAAGAAAAAAAGTAAAAGAAATAAATTGAAAAATAACAAAGGGCAAGAAATTAAGATCAATTATTATTATAATGAAAAAAAAAAAAATAATAAAAAATTTCGAAAAATTAGAAAATAATGAAATGCGTAGGAATTAATGCATGCGTCCGTAAAACTATTTATTGTTTTGAGGGAAATTCACAAACAAATTTGTTAACAGTTAATAGTTAGTTTTATACCCGCTGCACAGATGGATGTGTTAGATGAATCGTTCGTTTCATAACAGCCAGGCATGCGCATGCATAAAATACAGAACCCATTTGTAATGTTGGTCAATATGTAAGCTTCGAAGTTCGTCTAATTCGGCCCATTTCTTTGGCTACTTGTCTATTTGTCTGTCTGTCTGTCTGCCTGCCTGCTTCTGTACGCTGACAGTTATTCAAACTGAAAACGAATTGTCAAACTTAACGAATAACCTTCTGTCCCCAGTTAGCGATCGCAGACTATATCCGAAAATAGGCACAGCTCAAGCCCGCGTTCAAAACGGGCGAAAAACGCTAGACTATATTTAATAGATAAAAAATTAATTTGAAGCTTGGAGAAAATATTTATTAAAATTTGCGTGCGCATTTATTTAATGAGGGGACGGGGTTGGGGATGGGGTTGCGGATATTGGGCCTGATCGCTTTCAAAATGCATTCATAATGAAGAAAATATTCGAACTTTTATATGCTTACATAAATATCGATAAGTGCTTTTCAAACTGCTACGCCTGAAATTTAAATAAATTATTTGTAATTTTCATAGATCGCTCTGAGATTGTCACTATGGTAGTTATATGTCAAAAATGTGCCAAATTTTTTCAATTTCGTTATGTAAAAATGGGTACGTAACTAGTGAGTGTAAATGCGTTCATAAGCATTTCATTATCATTTAACAAGAACATTACAGTAGGGCAAGGCCGACTTTCAAACACCTTACATCACTTTGTGATGTTTTATGTTGAAATTATACATTTTCGTCGTATGAACTTAAGTTTTCGTTACGGGAGAGGGAGTTCGAAAATTTGCCCCAGTCGGTCCAAAGTTTTCACATCAATTTAGAATGCCTAAGTACTACTACTTAGCAACTTTTACTGAGAAATTTTGAAAATTGCCTTTTTTTTTCCCTATAATGATATTTCAGAATAGGGCGTTATATGTGGGACTATATGATCGAAAAAGTGGACCGATCCGAGCTGAGATTTTCAACAGCGTTCGTTCTTGCGTCAAAACACGGCACTGTATCATATTTTATTGAAATATCTCCAAAATTGCAACCTGTAGCTTGAAAACAAATATGCATGGACAGACATCAGACTGACAGACGGACAGACAGGTTTACGTCAATTCAGATTATGATTAGGAATAGATCGGTATAATAAAAGATGAGTTTAGCTTAAGCCCTTCTGCGTGTTACATACGATCGCATTAAGTTAATAAAACCTGTACCACAAGCGGTATAGGGTATAAAAATAGCGTATTTCAATTTGTCTAATTTACATCTTGTAGATGAGTTGAAATATTCAAGCATTCATATTAACGAGAAATTGTATTTTGATTAAAATCCCTCCGTTTATTGAAAATTGAAAATATTTTTTTTTTTTTTTTTTTATTTATTTTTTTTTATCGCGTTTATACTTTTAATTTTTCTCATCATATGTTGAAAATTCTCTTAAATTGCTTTGCATAGCAATTTGACTTTTACCCATCGCATCTTGATTCAATCAAAAACATTTTGGAGAGTAAAACCGCTAAACGGAGCCAAAGAGAACAAATATACATTCATTTCAGACAAGAGAAGGGATTATAATTTGAAACAAAAGTTTTTTGAATTTGCTTTATGTTGAAGTTAAGAAATTGGTCGAAAGTTTAACCGTTGTATCGTACATTATTATATTTCTCTTAAAGGTAGATACAGACAGATTAAGTCATTATCGCCATTATCGAAAATGTATTATACGATATACGAATGTACTATAATTGAAATTATTTCTATATATATATAGGCTAAGTCATTATCGAAAATATATTATACGATATACGAATGTACTGTTATTGAGATTATATTTATATATATAAGCTAAGTCATTATCGAAAATGTATTACACGATATACGAATGTACTATAATTGAAATTATTTCTATATATATATAGGCTAAGTCATTATCGAAAATATATTATACGATATACGAATGTACTGTTATTGAGATTATATTTATATATATAAGCTAAGTCATTATCGCCATTATCGAAAATATATTATACGATATACGAATATATAATTGAAATTATATTTATATAAGCTAAGTCATTATCGAAAATCTCTTATTCGATATACGAATGTACGGTAATTGAAATTATATTTGAAATTTTTAATTAAAATTATGTTTATTAAGTGAAAGTAAAATTACGTTCAGTTTTTTCACAAAAAATTCAAATACATTTTTCTGATATATTAACGGAACTTTATTAAACGAAATATGTGCTGCCGTTATGCGGCGATCGATAAACTCTACTTTTACCGCTTTAAGACTGGAGCGTTTCTTGGATTTTTGAACGAAAAATAAAATCAAGAGATTTTCATTGACCTCTTTTCAAGTCAGATTTAAATCTTCGAGGGAGTTCTGCAGAAAGCGAAACAAAGGTACCGTAAGGTTTCGGGTTCCATAAATAATTTACCAAAACTTCTCCAGATTATTAATGATGAATGTGTGATCTGAAAATAATTGTGATGAAAGGGGATGCCTTTCTCAGCAAGCAACTAACTAAGCGAACTCAATTGTTCGCTTTATTCGCGTCAGTAATTGAGTTTAGAGGTCAGGTGGAAACAACTCATTTTGCACGATTCCCTTTCAATCGTAACAAGCACAGAGTATTAACTTAGGTGACTTCAATTCGTACCGTGCCACTCTTAGTTTAATTTTACCCATTTTTCACGATCACGATCCTTTCACAAGGTCTGGGAAGGTCTGTCAACGTACTCACCAGACATGGCATCTCGTAATTAACGCTCGTTCAGATCGGTGCAGGGCGGCTTGACGAGCGTGCAGGTCCGCCAATTAGAAGAAGTGCGAAAATGGGTCGGTGGATGGATCACTGCCAAACCAATATACGTTCTTTCGGCATGATATCGCCATGTTGCTAAAAAAAAACCTTTTATGCTATTGACACGATATTTGAATATTTCGTCTTTATTGGATTTAATTTATTTGAATCCATAAATCGTTTAGAATGATAAGAAAATTATTGAATTCGGACATTTTGCTCCGGAAAATCGGCTTGAGATGAAAATATTGTTTTTAATAGGCAGACAGGCAGACACTCAATTAAATCGAATCGGCCGAAACACACACATTTTATGCTATTTTCGACACAGCATTATATTCCTGGTGACGTTCATCATAGCTTCTAAATTCATAAATATTAGGTTATGAAGTCACCTTCAAACACTGCTTATAGCAAAGTAAGAGGAACGGGATTTTTTCCTCTCTCAAGGAACTAAAAAATATTTATGCTTCTCATTACCCCGCTACCTCTCACATTTGTTTCTCCAACAAACTTATACATTATTGAAGTTTTAACAGGAAAAAAAAAATAATCCTTTGTCAAATCTTTAGATGACGAGAACAAGCAATGAAAAATTTTGCAAAATTTCTAATAAATACAAATATTACGCAATTGATTTGACATCTGCTTGAGCGGAAACTCGTGTAAGCTTTCGATGACGGAATTTAGAAAGCCTGCCGTTACTAATGTATAGTATACTTCTTGGCTTGTGTGGATATTGATCACATAGCAAGCAGCATAAACGAGCGGCTTCTGCGCAACTTTTTTTCTTTTCATAGCGGCGATCAGCTTTTACTGAAACCAGAAAAGTTTTCAAATTTTTAATTTTATTTATTTTATGTAATCGTTTATTGATAAATAATCATGTATGTATGTATGTATGCATGTGTGCGCGCGCGTGTGTGTATGTAGATGGATTCGCATAGTTTTAAAGTTTTAAGCGCAACTTCTCTTAGATAGACGGAAATAAGTAAATAAACAAGTATTGACGACGCGCGTAAGCCTGACGTTTTCTGGATTTTCATTTTGTTCCATATATAGTTGAACATGAATTGACAATAATGACATGGAAATAGCTTAACGATTACACTCTACTAAGTTTCAACCAACGCGCAAATATGACGAGCATTGAACCGCTGCTTGAATTAAAGGAAACGTATACACCGGTTTAAGACACAAATGCCTTTATCTCAGTGATGTCAAATTGTTATTAAAATAAATTTCTATTCAAGTAAATGCATGTTGTAAGTGATTAAATGGGTAACATTGACCTCTAATTGGTAAACATTTTTCATTTTTTTTTTTTTGTTTTTGCGATACAGACAAGTTTTTTCTTGATTTGCGTTCGAGTTATTCGTTATGTTTTACTGGTTTTATGTATTTTTGAAAAAAAAAAAAAATTGAAAATAAACTACTTTCCTCTCCCGATTCAACCACTAATATTAATCGTACGCTTTTAATACTTTTTGGTTGTGTGGTTAGTTGTATCATTAGTTTTACTCGGAATGGAAAATTAGTTATATGATAAAGAAAAATTATTGTTTTGCGAATATTTGGTGGCAGAAAATCGCTGTGAATACTGCGGGCAACATCGTTATAAAAGCTGCTTGTCAATCGAAACGCTCAGTTAATAAAAAAATTATTTCATGGGTGGAAGAGCAGCCGGCTAAAGCTAATTGTGTGTTTTTGATTTGAAATAAAAGTTATTTGTGTGACATTACAAACAAAATATGTAAGGATCAAAACTATAGAACGAATAAAAAACGAAAATATATAAAAATGCAAATTTACGTAAAAGAATATAAAATATAAAACAAAACATTTATAAAATAACAGTTTTTGACGCAAATTTTTCTTTCATTCACAAAAAAAAAAGAAAACATTTTTTTTACATATTTTTTTAGTGCCTACACTAAGGCGCTACGTAATAAAAAGTGTAATTTATTATTATGCTCAGTTTCTTATTGCATTACACGCTACACCATTTTTGGGTAGCGGCTCGCTTACTTTAGTAGTTCCTAATTCGATTTAAACGCGTCTGTCCGTCTGTCCATACAGTTCTGTGTTCGCATATATAATAGGCTGCACATTTTTCAGTCTAAAGATGAAATACGATGCCATCGGATAATTTTAAAGCTCAATCTCCATATGAAACGTCCTACTTAAAAAAAAAATCGGTATGTAATGAAACTTTCCCATTTTCCATATTTGTTGTTATTGGGAAAGATGTCAACGAAAGGACGATATCTTGGCGTATGGCACATGAATGTGGAAAATTTGGATGGAATGGAGAGCATTTTTTAAAGCAATTTTTCTCATATAAACGTTTTTAGAAAACAAATTAACCGTTATACGGTAACAAAGATCGTTTGTTAATATTTTATTTTGAAAATTTGTTAGCAAGGATGATTTGACATACGTTGTGTCAGTTGTATGGACCCCGTCCAGGAAAAGTAATCGTTTATATGCAATGAAGATGTAATTTTTGATATTTTGTGATTAAGAAAAGTGAAGGATTGTATTGTAGAAAGCCGTGTAGAGTACCTTTGAGTCGGCCATGCCCGACTATATCAATTTAACTTTATTTTTCTATTCTTTTCAAACGCAGGTTGTTAAAAAATAGCCGCAAATTTTATTTACATATCTTTGCGTTTATTTCCCTTTCACTGAAACCGATTGTGTGTGGCCCCGTCTCAAGTCCAGAAATTTCTGGCAAATCGAATGTTGCAATCAATAATCAAAATCAATTGCAAACGCAAAATCCGGCCAAATCCTTGAATCAAGACGTACAATTGCATTCGCTAAATGTCTACGCAAGCAATTATGATATGATACCGAGTGCGTCACCGACGAATCCTCAGAATGGCCCGTTTGATACATCCTTTAAGCCGTCATTTAAATTGCCGGAAATGGAGCACAATTTTACACCCTTACAGAATCCTCATCATCATCATCATCATCATCATCCTCAACAACTGAACGTTCCTGTGGCCACTTCTTCGCCAGTATTAATGCAGTATTTACCTCAAGCAGTTAGCGGAGACAATGGTGTTCAATATTTGCAGTTGATTCCTACGCGACCCTTAATAGTGCCTATCAGTCCATTTTTAACATCTCAAAATAATTATGCGCCGCCACCTGCTTTAACCCAAAGTAACAGCAATATAGATTATGCCGCATCACGATCCCCATCCATGTTGAATGGCATTCCAGCTAATATCCCTACACCTACACCTGTTTCTACACCAATAATTGATGTTCCTCACGCCCCTCCAATGCCCTATGGCTTAGCCACATACGCCGCCGCCATTACACCGTACAAACAAACTTACCGCATTAATCGCGAAACTAAAGACAACAATCAACAAGTAATTCCGTTCAGTTTAAATCTTAATGAGTACATACCGAGCCAGAAAACTACTTACACCATAATAAGTAGAGGAAGACCTTAAAATCATGCCGGACTATATAAAAGTAATATCTAAGTAAACTTATCGAAGACGCTCGTACTCATCGAGTTCGATCAAAACAAGATCAATCATCATTCGCAGCAATTATTTTAAGCAAAAAATCAAATCAAAAATAATAAATAAATCTGTCATCCTTTCCAAAGGAAAAAAAAAAAAAAGAAAAAAAGGAAAAAATAAAAAATGAATGTCATTTCATTTACTTGTTTCTTCATACGTTACATATAACATATATGTATAAAAAGTTAGCTTTACTTCCTCTTTTTCTCTCTTTCCGTCACTTTTCAACAAAATGACATAACCTAATTAGAAATGAGCGAAGCGACGAATAATTATTCAAAGTAAGAGACCGAGTGACCGCCAGCAATGGAAAAAATGTTAAATGAGTGCGCATTACCTGACGATTTGAATGTTGCAAATAATGTTTGCGTACAGAAAAAAAAAAAAAAAAACAAAAACAATTCAAAAGAGAAAAGCACTTACACTTTCGCAGATTAACGATGCTTTTCTTTACGAATAAACAAAAGGAACAGAAAACGAAAATTCGCTACAAGTGCAGATTGTAGTCATAAATAATCTTGAATTAAAGAAAAAGTTTGTGGCATATGTGTTGTGACCTCTCCGATAAATGGATTTGCGAGTAGCTTCTGTGACCTTGGCACGCGTGAAAGATGACACATGTCCGCAGATAATTAAAAAGGGGAAAAATTCACTTATTTTGAAATATCACTGCAAGAAGTGATAAATGATTCGCTTGTTGCCGCTCAGGAAATCTTGATTTGATAACAACATCAGTCTAGAGCAAGTGTCGACTTTCATAACGATAATGCCCTATATAGCCATGAGTTGGGTGGGAAATTTCTGATGTATTCGCAAGTGCGACTATCATGTGCTTCACACACGACAAAAGTCGCCGACTAAAGTGAATCTGTTCACAAACAGATCTGTGAACATTACACGAATCATTTCAGAGATTTTTGGGGAGAAGAGTTCTGCAATGATTGCGTGATCGATGGCGCGATGACACATATTTCGACTTAATAAAGTTTATTTAATATCTTTGTTGTTTTGATGAAAAACGTGACGAACTTTTTTCTTGATCTCTTATGCAAAAAACCTTCGCTAACAGACAGTAAGATGAGCTATAGCCACTCATTACTCTAAAAATTAAAATTCAATATGAATTTACGCAGACCATAATTGAAAGGTGCTACTTGAGAGATTCAGTTTATGTTATGACTGGCAGGTGTATGATGATGATGATGATGATGATGATGATGATGATGATGAAGATGATCATGATGAATGGTTGTATGATTTGTATGATATCTACTATAATTTTAAAGAAGCTTTCGACACTCGACCTATTAAACATTTTTGTCGAAACATTGTACAAAAAAAAATTAAATATTTTTAAAAAGTATTAAGACTAGATTGCCGGATAGAGGCAATTTGACCCATTTACCCCATTTTATTGCCATGTATTTGAAAAAACTAAAATGACTTTTTTAAAAACATACAAATACAAATTTCTGCCTCTTCTCACCCGTTCGTTCCAAAAATCCATATGTACTATACCTATTGTGAGAGGGATGTGTGTGTGTGTGTCAAATTGGCTTAATAAGTAACTTTTAAAGTCTCGCACGCAGCTTGTTCCCAACTAAAGCCAGGTAGCCGGGTTTACTCAAACCATGCCGAAGTTGCAAATGTTAATAGCAGAGATCATCTAAATGGATTTCTCTGCTTGGCCGGGAAGGCATCCAGAGGATCGCAATGAATTGATTGCAAAAATTTTACTTGCGAAAAATGCGAGTTGCTTTCATGAGTTGGAACAATGCGAGCAAATAGAAAATTGTAAAAGCCAAGCAGGACACAGTGACACAGTTTTCCATGCAACAACAACTAAAACGATCGACTATACTCTAGAAATATATTCTATATCCTCATGGCATTGAAGTGCGAAAACTGAGAAAAAAATAAAAAAATGTCTCCCGGAAACTAAGTCGAATAACAAAGAGAAGCATCTGGCACACATACGGTCTGTTCACGTGTACTATAATATCTTAGATTGAGTAGGAAGTAGCAAAATATGGGTTTTAGATAAAGAGGTCAGTCACTCAGATATTTTACAACTGAGCGAAAAACTGAGCGATAGTTAAAAGCCGAGAATGCTTTCAAGCCTTTATATGCACAATATACAGAATATTGGAGAAGTTTTGAAGGAGTTTTGAAGGTGAAATATCAGATGCGAAAGAAACAGAAGTAAGACCGTCTGTATTAAATGTAATAAGACAACTAAGGGAATTATATTCGGTTGTGACCCGTGACGGTTTATACCCGTCACCGTTATAACAAAAAAAAAAAAAACAAAAAAAACAGGAAAAAAACGACATTTTTATACTCTATAATATTGGGTGGGCGCGGCTCATTTTCTCTATTTTCTATATTCGAAAAGGTGTATGTGTTGTACTCTATGAGTGACATGCAAAAAATACGAAGAACAAAGGTGTTCGCATTTCTTGTTGCATCGGTGTGTGGGCTTAGAAGGCGTGTCCTTTGACCGGTTTAAGTAAGTTTCACTATTTTTTTGTTGGAAGTTCGTAGGAGTTATCTTTATTTTTATACTTTGCAGTTTTTTTAAATTTCGCCACTGCTCGTTACAAAGTTATTGAAGAGAAAAACTTTAATAGTGATATACTGTAATATTGAGTAGGTGTGGCAAATGCCCAAAACTTTGCAAATTTATCTGCTGCAGTTTATGTGAATAAAGCAAAAAATAATTTTTTATTCCTTTTGAAAAACAGAGGTGTTCTCAATGTACATGGTAATGTAAGCGTGTCCCTTGACCGATTTGACCCATTTTCAATGCCTGGCTGCGTGCAAGCACTTTCAATGTTTCTACCAAATTTGATACATTTTTGTGACTAGAATAATGCCTGCTACAGTCATTACATAGACGGACCCACGGACAAAAGAATGGATAAACATGCATAAATCGATTCAGAATTTGATACCGATCAAGAATATATATACTGTACTATGTGGCATTTCTGAAGCTTCCTTTTGAGCGTTAAAAACGTTTTGACAGAATAAATGTAACTCTCATCTCTCGGTAATGAGTATAAAAATATATAGTAAAGGAAAAGGAAAGTAAGAATACATTCTCAACATAAAAGTAAGATTTTTGCATTCTTTCTTAAAAATCTTTTCAAAATAAAACAAAATAAAATAATTAAATATTTTTTTAATTTTTTTTTTTTTTTGGGTTTTGTTCAAAAATTATTTCAACGAAACCCATTGTTCTTGTTTCTTGCATTTATATGATTCATAATGAAGTGTATGCTCTTTATGTAGGTATATGTATGTGCGTATATGCTGCATACTATTGTGTCCAAAAAGTAAAGCCAATTTCAATTTTTTTCTTTTTGAAATCGATTTATTATTTCAAATCTATTCCATAACATTCGAAGTAGTCCCCAAACTCCTTGCTAACAGTTTGGCCCTGCGGAAGGTATTCAAAGGCCACGGGAAGCCGATAATCGAGGAAACCTGCTAACACATTATCTTGATTTTTGAACGAGTTTGTCCCGTTCTTTTTCTATTTTGCCTCACCTTTTGCATGACATTCATTCAATTGATCGGTTGTTCGTTGCGGACCGGGCCATATGCGTACATGCGAGGCTCATCTCTCATGACCGATCGGAAAAAATACTTTTTATCTCAACACAAATGCAAACGCAGCTGAAACTTTGACACACGGCAGCACTGTCAGAGTGCTACCCGTTTGGAGACAAAAGCATTTCTGACATTGTTGGTCTCTTCTCTTTGGTCAAGGGTAAGGTGACTTTCTACGCATATGCTCGATTGTTACAAATGCAATAACTGAATTAATATGCGCCTATTCATCGATTGGTATGAAAACATGCAGTTAGTTGATTACTCAAATCATAATAGTTTTGTGCATTCAGCATAGTTTTGACTTTAAATTTTTTTTTGCTCGTGATGTACTAATAAAGTCGTTGCTGTGCTTCTTAATTGTCCTTAATTGTCGTTTACGTGCCGCATAGATACCAATATTCACTGACCCTCTTTATGATGAATGATGTCACTTTTCATAGCATGCAAAAGAGCAATCTGACCAATTGGTATTATGCGGACGTTAGACGAACGAACGCACACAGACGTTAGTCATGTCGCACCTTCCATGCGTTTATCATTTTCATCATCGTTCTTAAATGATATTAAAAAAAAATAAATAAATATTCAATTTCTTTGAATTAAAAGCCAAAGTATTTGAGTTGACCTTATCGATATAGTTGAGTTAGTTGATCGCATATAGAAAAATAAATTCAAGAGATTTTTTGCTTACATTATAGGCATAAAATGATTATTAATCGCTATATAGATGCGAAAATAAATTAAAACACTTGTGAAGATGTGAAGCTTATAATTTATAATATTATAACAAATGTAAATTTTAAATACACACACACACACACACAAACACACACACACGTATATATGTTTAAAGTAAATTGCAAATCCTTTCTAAAATGCACGAAAAACAAGAAAAATACATAAATAAATAAATAAATAAATAAATAAACAAAATAAAAGTGACCGCTTGGAGATGCACGGACATCCATATTGCATTTGTGCATATTCATCAGACGTCATCTCTCGAATATCGAGTATGGCATGGTATGGTATGGTATGGTATGGAATTGTGTTTTATTTTGTTTTTGTTTTTGTTTTTCTTAACTGTTAACTGTGTGTGGATTGCATTTGAAGCGTTGAAGGCAAACGTGGATCGATATAAAATCGCAAATATCGCAATATAAACCTACTGCTCTGTTAGTCTCGCCATTAAACATTCGTAACGTTAACCAACTGCCTATGTGCTTATCAAGCAAGCGGACTACAAAACGCTGAACGTTTTTAAAATGAAAAATTAAATATTAAATTATAGAAAAATTAATGAAATTAAAAAAATTTTAGAAATTTATTTTATTTTTTTTTTTTTATTTATTTAAATATTCAATTATATAAAATGGTGAGTTTTTTTTGTCAATAAAATAATCAAAGAATTTAAATCAAGGGGAGAGAGTTTAACATTAAAATTATTGTAAATAAATCAAAAATAAGAACAATAACAGTAATAATAATAATAATAATAATAATAATAATAATAGTAAATAAACAAAAACAAAGTTTGAATGAACAAAATCATCAAAAAAGTGAATGTTGTTAGATCAGTTTCCAATTCTCTCAGACACACACACACACGCACACACACAACATAGCCAAACAGAAAAGAACCAAAGCCAAACGATGAAAAGAAGAAAAAGAAGAAGATGCAACAAATCCAAAAAAAAAAAACAAATTAAACATAAAACGAATCCCCATTAATTGTCAATCGATCTTGTACTCAATCGCGTACACACGTTTCCACGTTTCCTTGAAGTGCTTGTGGAATTTGAAATGGATTCTTATTCAACGAATATGGTAAATGTTACCGTTTAATATCAGTGGTCACTACAATACATATATACATATACACATATATCTGTATTCATGATTTATATATAATAAGAATTGAAGATTTTGTAATTATGGTAAATTTTAGCAGCGACTGGTTTGTGGCATTTTCATCAACTTCTTTGCATCTTGTTTTTTTTTTTTTGCAAAATTATTATTACTATTATTGTTGCTGTTATTGTTGATTGCAATAGCTTTACATAAATTTATGAATCGGTCTGTCTTACTGCCTTTGTACAACAAAATACAATTATGACGTATAAGTTTGCATGCTACAAGAGCTGCTAGCGTATATCAGTTTAATGGTCAGTTAATTGCTTTTCTTTTTCTTTTTTTTTTTTTTTTTTTTTTTTTTAAATGATTTCTTTGGTTTTCCCCGAACTTGGCGGTTAAAACCGAACTTATCCAACATATGCATTACAAAATGAGTTTTCAAGTTCAAATTTTCACTTACAGTTAATTGTTTTTTTTTATTTCCAAATTCATTTATTTGTATTATACTCGAAGAGCAATTATTTTATAATAATTTAATGAAAAGATTTTCATTAAAAAAATGAATTTAAACTCGAAAGAGTTGTGCAAGGATTGACTCAATTTTAATTAAGGGCCGAAAAGGAATAGGAGAGGGATTAAGTCGAAATCTGTCACTCTTATAACGGAATAATTTAATTTATCTCCAATAACGTTACCGACTAGGACTTTACATCCACATTGAACGCAAGACCAATGGACCAACAATAAACGAATTCAATCTACATCCTAAAAGTGCCGGCAGAAAGTAAAATCTACTTAATTTTTGTTATCATATTCAAGTCAGTAGACTAATCGTCCTGTATGACAACTAAAAATGTGTATGTGTGTGTGTGTGTGTGTGTGTGTGTGTACGTCATCGAAAGTCGGACATGCGATTGCATGTTGAATGCAGTGAACGATGTATCCTTCCATCCCTTTGGGCAACGATCAGGCATGAGATATACGTGTTCCCGGCATTGCAGACGTTCGCTCGATTCGATCGGTTTTTGATTTAAAACTAAAATTGAAATTATACGTGAGAATAAGTGAGTGACACTTTCTTAAGGGCGCTTGCATGATGCTCGTCTATCACAGACAATTGCCTTTGGTTGTGCTGGTTACAAATCCTCACAAATCCTTTACGATATATCCAGGACAACGTAACTAAATCAATGTTAGGCCGATGTGATTGGATTTTCTAAAATTTTACTAACCCTTTCTACTTTCTATTCGATTAAAACGATTTATTTTTCTATATGCAACTCCGATCCATACGATTTGCTATTGTATCCATGTCCATGTGACGTATCTGTTGGTACTCGTCCTTGATTACTAAGCTTGTATTGAAACGTAACGATGCGTAGCTGAATAGTAGGTAATACAAAGAACATCGAAATGTTGATCGAAGTTCGTTAGGAGGAAAAGGTTATAGCACCAATGAGACCAACAAATAACTAAATCGTGTGCATCGAATTTCACAGAACTGAACTTATTTACCCATCAAATGAAATCATAGGCAACGTCCAGCCTTAATATCTTGACAATTGATCTGATAGCCATTAGCTATGGAACTCGTTTGCCGTTATTACATTTCAACTTGTTACGCAAACTACTACACGGGCAATTATATTATAGGTTAAGGTGAAGAATTCTTGCAATTAAATAGAATGGGAAACATTATTACTACTGACTGTTGTACCAGCTGTTGTGAAAGCTATTTACAAAGATAGGCAAAGAATTTTCTTGCGTATTTCCTACTCACTTGAACTAACTCTTAGCCTTGACAATAGGGTGGCTAGGCTTTGCGATCAACTGAACTCGGTTCTTCAGTTTTGCTCTCCTCGTAAGTGTATGCAGGACTTGTTACTCCAACTATTTGCGCAAACTGAATTCAAACTTTAAGAAGAATTCGACGTACGAGGAAGAAAAACGTTAGCGACTTTCCTTCGTATACACTATACTACGGGAACATAGAACTTCATCTGATTCGCTGACTTCACCTAACTTATTTCTTAGCATTAAGCAATTCGACAAAATATTTTATGGACTTTTTGTCGAAAAACTGCTTCTAATGGATTTTCTCAACACAATTTTCAGTTGGAAGTGATTAATAATTCTGACATCTCCAGGGATATTATCATATGGTATCTGGTGTGCTGTAGTCACCTTGTCTCAGTTCTCTTCTTCCTATACATAAATGATCTTCCATCTAGGGATTAAGCATTAGTTCATTCTCCGCGTCATTGCTGATGACGTACAGCCATTCCACTGCTTTGGGAATAGGAACGAATTCGCAATCTGACCTTTTCTCCTCAGAGAAGAGGAGCGAGATAAATAGCGTGTCCTTGAATGTTAGAGAGTGACACGTGATGTTCTTCAGCAGAACACAACGCCAACATTTATTGATTACACTATTAATGGCTTGAATCTGCAGCGTGTAAGATCTTTTTGTTATCTCACTGTCATCGTCGACAGTAAATTGACATTTAATCGTCAAGTGCAATCGGTGGTTAATAAAGGTGGATCAGCTCTTCAACTTCGCGAAAAGTTGGACTAAGAAATTTAACACAAGCCTTTTGTTAGGCCTATTGTCGGGTATACTTCAGTTGTGTGGTCACCAAGCTGTAGCTAGTATGCTTAGAGCTGTATGAGCTTAGATGGAAAGCGATGGACGAACACTTCCTCCCTATCAGAAAATCCGCTCTTCTTAATCAGCCTAAATTATATATGTAGAGAAGACAAAGCTGATTCTTGCTGTGCCTTTAGTGGCTAAGCTTATTAGTAGGGAAGTCGTAAAGTCGTCAGGTCACTCATTTTGAATGAGCTTGACTTTATTGTCCCGCTCAGGTAGTCGATTCCCTTGCGCTTATCGAGGTATAGCGCTAACCATATGAGTTTTCTATAAACACTTTAACGAAAATTCTCACTTATTCTCCATTTCGGATAAAAGTGAATATGTGGAACGTATGTTACTTAATCAATAAGATTATTGATAGAAGCTCAAGCTATTAATATTGAAAAGTTTTGATTCTCTTTAGATTTTCTCAGTTTTCCCCAAACACGCCAACAATCTTGGGCAAAAGTAATGTAAGCTTATGTCGAGTTACAACTTTTTACGTATGAGTTGCAACTTTGATAGAGATTTAGTAAAGCGAATAAGAACGAATATCGAAACGAAGGACAATCGTCTGCTACTCTCCTATAACTCCGATAGTGTGTGGAAGAGTAATTTCCAAAAAAGCTACTCTTTTTAAACCAAATCACGAGGACGTAGTCGTTCAAGAAGGTCTTTTTCAATAACCAGTGGGCGGCTGATGGGGGTTCTTTTGGACAATATTTGATCCTAATTTAGTTTAGATATCTTTCATGAATTTCGGTTTAATCATTAAAATGAAATCGAACATTCCCGACCTTATGTTACCCAAAAATGAAATAAAAGCAATCGCTCGTATGGAGCATAGATAATTGAGGCTTTATGGCAAAAAATTGCAGACATGACGCGATAAAGTTCCAGAAATATGTGAAAGATTCATACGCTCTACAATAGTAGTAGCAGTCGTAGTAGTAGTAGTAGTAGTAGTAGTAGTAGTAGTAGTAGTAGTAACCAAATGAAAGTAAACCAAATGAAGTTTACTCAGTCGCAGCTTATCAGGAAAAAAGGAAAAGAAAATGAAAAAAACTGAGAAATTTTTTCTGTTTTTAAATATTTTTTCCCCTCGTCAACATTAATTAAGTTTAGCGCACAAAAACATCGTTACAATTATTCATTAACATCAATCATTTGCTTTTATTACCTCTTACTTGTCGGCAGAATCTCTGTTTCACTTTTGTTGTTGTGCTTGTGGTCATAAACAGTTTTGCATTGGCTTTGTATTCACCGGAAAAGTCATATTTCAGTCGAGATGATTTGCTAAATAATGCGGAGGCCTATCAAACGCTGCAGCATAACAAAGCGAAACGTCTGCCGCTGCCTTCCGCGAACGTGTCGGGCCAGGACAGATACTCAGTGGACCAAAAACAATATAATTTAGAGCAACAGCACTCCGCGTTAGTAGCGCAATTGCAAAGTCAACATCAAGAGTTTGAAGGCTTTGCCAAACTTTTACACAATCAAAGGTAAGCTTAAATGCATCGAGGGGTAACAAGAGCCATCCATCATAGTCTCTTATAATATATTGTTATAGTATGGGCTGTGCACTAGCAAAAGCTTTTCAAAAAAGACTGGTTTAAGGCTTATAAAGAGCTTTTTTTAAGTTTACTACCAACTAACTAAATGGATCGTGGATCGTGGATCGTGGATCGTGATTAAATAATCATTAAACTTAGTCGATATTTAAACCGAATTTTAAGCAAAAATTCATTTTTGCGTTTTTTATACCCACCACCCAAGGATGGCGGTGTATTCATTTTTTCAAAACAATGCGGTACGGAAGGACACTTCAGATACCCCATCATTGTATATTTATTACTCACTAGTATCAAATTGTGAATCGATTTAATCATGTCCGTCTGTCCGTGGAGTATAACGGCTGCTGTAAACATACTCCTGGCAGGAAAAATTAAGCTATCGTCTTCATATTTGATGGGAACCTTAGAAATATTGTAAACAAGTGCACAGGGAAGAAGTCCACGGTATAAGATAAAGGAAACTGCAGCGACTCTATAAAGTATATAAATATAATTTATTAATTACTAGCAAAGTTTTGATTTCATACAGGCAGGGTTGTCTGTCCGTCACCCTATCTTCCCGTCCACGTGTTTATATGCCGGGGGTTAACTGTTCTCTTGATCGCAAAAATATATTGAAAATTGTTACGCGCGCATTGATTTTGAAAATGAACCAAAATCGGTTCAAAGATATATGCCCACAGTACAGTAAGCAAAGCAAAACTCCTAAATATTTCCATACTATGCTGCATTATTAAGGTGGTGCGTGTACGAGATTCGGCTACAGACGAAAATGATTTTCTTACTTGCTTTTCTTCATCTCTGCTCAAGGGGAGAAATATAGAGGCTAACGAGGCTTTTAGCGAGTGAGATTAGGAATGAGAGTATGATTGCTTTATAAGATCACATAGAAAATGTAAAAAAAGTTTCGTTAATGAATTGGGTCGAAATACTTATGAACGAGACGCTTGGTTGTATAGAAACGTAAAATTTTTCTAAAAGCGTGCAAAGTAATAATTGTGTAATTTACGCGCTTTTTTTTCTTCATTTCAAGCTCTAATGAACATCAAACAAACGCGACATATGTGTCATCACCGAAAAAATTAAATTTTATATCTCATGTTGGCCATAAAGCAGTTAAGTCGTATGTTGCCTTTAATAGTAATGATGAACCATCTAAAGCTTACTTCGCATCAGCGCCAACGAAATTCACTAGAGCGGCAGACAACAAGCTGTATTTCGTAAACAATGAGATAAGATACGGAATCGAAAATGATTTGGATTCCGATACAAATTATTTTCGAAAACCAGCTTTAAAATACGGCGAGCCCGGCGGCGCTAGCACGGACAGCAGTGCTCTTCTATTTTCCAAACAAATTCTATACGCTCCTAAGCGTCCCAGAGATGAAACTAAATTACCTTATTCGTACAAATATTTACCCAACCCACCGTCGTTCATAACCTTCACCACTACGACCGAGAAGCCGACAAATTACAATACAATCAAGACATCTCTCTACCATTACAATCATAAGCCGTATCATGCGCTAGTGAAATCTACGAACAACATAGTGCCGGACTTTTTTGCATATCGTCACTCGAAATCACTGCTAGATTCTTACATACCCAGCTGGCAAGTCGCCAAAATGTTGCAGCAATATCAGCATCAATTTCAGGCGACCAGCGCACAGACAACGTCCAATAACAATTTGCACACACTGGCGTTTCTTTTGCCTTTCAAAAATTCTCTTAAACAGGGCACAATAACAAATAAACGAATACACAAATAGATAGATAGATGTACGAGTAAGCGAATCCTTCCGGATGTCTATTTTTTTATAAGTCTTTATTGTTGTTTGATTTAGTCGATAAGAATTTGTGATTTGCAATAAAAGCAAAAGAGAAGAAAAAAAACAAAACAAATTTAAAAGTTTAGAAATCTTCGTTATATGTTAACCCAGAGCGAGTGTTGCGAAGTACGCGCGATACGCCTCGAGGCGATTAGCTTTCTGTTTATAGAGTTTTACGATAAATAATAATTTTAAAAAAATATTATTTTAAAAAATTGTTAAAACATTCATGTTCAGCGATATATCTATCATCTGTTCCGATACGCGTTCAAGTATTTGACGTTTTCTTGCCAGATTTCCATTCCATTCAATCATTTGCTAAAAAGTTATTTAAAAGGAAAATTTATGAAAAAAAAAAAAAACTTAATTAAATAATTTATTAAAACATTTATGAGATGAGAACAATACAAGAACTAACGCGATAGGCGTATAAGCATTTAACGTTCTACGCGAAGCTTACTTGCCCTCATCTCTAAACATTTGATATCTATTTTTTATAAAAAAAAAAAAAAATTGAAAAAACAAAACGAATTATTAGAAAAATTATTAAATAAATTATTAAAGCATTACCGTTTTTTTTTTTTTTTTTTTTTTTTTT
>CCAG010020524.1:0-41410 GCA_001077435.1 Glossina morsitans morsitans
TATTTGCTTTTGAAAAATGGGGGTATTCTCAGTTTACACGGTACTGTAGACGTATCCTTCAACCAACTTGTCTAACTTTCAATATCAAGCTGCGTCTAATAACTTGCAATTTTCCTACCAATTTTTATCACGACAGCTTCGTTTTTGTGGCGTGGAAAATATTTGCCATCGTCATTACGCAGACGGGCAGAGTAAGAATCAAACTTCAATCTGATTATTGCTAAAAGTTTGACAAGTTTGACTCAACACACATTCATATAAAAGGTATGAATTGCCTTCCTACGATGCCATGTCGATTTGACCCGCTTGACTGTTTAGTGCCCGTCTAGTGTAAACTACTATCTGAATAGTGAAAGCAAACCGACATTTTTTGACAGGTAGGTTTTTGGAAAATTTCAATTTGTTTACAACTTTTAGTCCAGAATTTAAAAAAAAAAGTTTTAGACGCATAATATCTGTTTAATTTATCCCACAAAAATTATATTTATTTATTTATTTACTTTTTTTTTTTTTGCTTTGTTTTGTTTAATTGTTTTTTTACAAATCACTGTTTACTGAAGAATTACACACGCTGTAGATATTTATTTTACCATTTTAAATTAATTCTATAACAAAACATTGCGATATTTTTTTTTGTTTATTTTTGTAATTATCGTAGTTAGAGGTGAGTCGACAAAACCCATAAATAAGCAAATTTCTCATATATAGAAAAACGAAAGAAAACAACACCATATTATTGCTTAACCATAATACCGTCTAAAGCCACCAAAGCCACCGTAATAAGGATGACCGTAGAACCCGTAATAGGGGCGGCCGTAATAACCCCAAGGTCTACCATAATAACCACCGTATGGACGACCGTGGTAACCACCGTAATAATAGGGGCGCCCGTAAAGACCTAATCCAAAAATTTGTCGAGTATTACGTATAGCGGCTGGACCCTCGTCAATCTTAGATATTTCATCATTTTGCGAAACAGATGCAGTCAAAATCAAGGTCGCAGGAAGAATCAACCAGCACAAAAGCCACGCAGCAAATTCCATTTTTGTTTAATTTTATTTTATTCAAAATTCATTAACGCTTTTGATGAGAATTAAAAAAAGTTCGCAAGAAATCACGGTAAACTGCTATTGTGTGAATGTATGCTTTTACGAAATCTGAGATGCGTTTCAAGCTGCATCGTTTTATATACTGAAAGCGAAATATTCTTACGAGCTGTACAGACAAGATTATACGAGCTTCTCGTTAATTTTTATCAGCATTCAGTGTTAGTCATAATTCAAATAAATGATTAAATAAATAGTACAATAATATGAGGTGATAGGTAAAGTACTGAACAGATAGCAAATTATGTTCGCTGAAAAAGTTACTCTCAAAAGAATATAATCATTCGTTTCTGTTCTACAAACGAAGCTAGTTCTAGGCTTAGTTGGTTCTATTTGCTTCCATTGCGTTCCGTTCGCTTCCTTTTTTAACATATTTAGAATTTCGTATATATAGCACCAAAAAGCTCAAAATTGGCGTATCATGGTATAGATAGAAGATAGAGAGAGGTACTCCATCCCCATTAGCTGAAAGGTTGTATTCCCACACAAAAAGTCTACGAATATTTATAACACAATTCATCTACGGTGCTGCGGAATATTTGTCTCAACCGTCTAAAAGTTTTAAGCAAGAACGAGCTACATGAAGCCCACCGAACAATAATACAGTAATTTCGAAATACTAAGACCAGATTCCATGACGTTAGTCTCAAGCCTTCTTTCCTCAACGTTCAGCCCCAAGGCCTTTTCTACCGACAAATTCTAGAAAAAACAAAAAGAAGAAAATTATGTTCAGCTTAAGTCAACGTTTCGATACCCACGACTTAAGACCAAAACAAAAAATAGTAACCTTGCTAATTATGAGCAGGCCTGCGGAGACTACTCTTATACTGTACTCTTTTATGCCCACGAATGGTGAAAGTTTATTAATGTTTGTAAAAACGTTTGCAATACCGAGAAGGTAGCTTCAGATATTTAATAAAATATACATATCTTTGATCACCATTTTAATTCTGAATCGATTTAAACATGTCTGTCCGTCTATCTGTCTGTACAATGTACATTCTCCTCGTCTTAAAACTGAAGCTATCAACTTCAAATTTTGCAGAAACGTTGTAAGTTCTTACAGGAGGGCTGGTATTGAAAATGGGCCAAATCGATCAACGTACATGTCCACGGCAGAACGTACAGGAGGTCTACTACTTGATGAAAACCCAAGTTTCTCATCTCATATGGTATGTGTCAATTAAGTTTCAACAATCTGTTTTTATTTTGTGTTAACTGTAATGGAAATGCAACAAGAGACTACAGACCTGCGAACCAATAGGCCGACATGGCTAAATCTGCGCTGAATGAGATACCTTTTTCAAAGCTATAAAGGGGAAGAAATTTTCGGCCAATTTCTATTGTTCAGCAAAGGGCATAAGACGTAAAACGTTATGTGCTCAGACGAAATCCGAAAGGATCACTGTTCCGCTCTTCTCCAAAGCTGAAGAAACGAAATATTTCTTCTTTCCTTAAAGTACCACAAGACAGCTTGTATAATCAATTTGGCTAATGATTAGACCGATTAGTCGACTTGCATGATTTTGAAACTTGGAAGACATATGATATTCCAGAAGAAATGTGGAAAATAACCGTAGTTTCAATTAAACTCCTTGTGAACCCCACAATTTTATTGTACTGTAAGAAATTTAGAAGTGTGCTTATACTCTCATAAGTTTGTCCGTTTCAATTTTTTTCTTTTTTTTGTAGATCAACCTGCTTATGTTAGTGTTTCACAAATATCTTCAATTTTTTGCTAATCGTATAGTCCGTTAATTAAACACAATTAGCTGCAAAATACAAGGCGTGATAGCAAAAACGCAAGTCAACCAACGTTGAAAAGATACAGAACAGACATTTCTGTGCATATAAAAAGAAAAATTCACATATGTGAGCAGTTTCCACGTCTCACACTTTAATTAGAGCGCTCTCGTCCTTGTCAACCTACTATTGCAACTTTTTCCTGGATGATGTATTAAAAAAAAGTCTATCTGCTTGTCTGGCTCTCAAATACCGTACTTCCAACATCGTTTTTACATTAATTATAAAATAAAAAGTTTTTTGCCTCTTAATTGGGGTTTGGCTGATCCTAAAATTTACAACAGTGGAAAGACAATTTTGAGTTAAGCACAATTTTCTTGGCAAAATTTTGAGATCGTAATTGTGATTTCAGCGGAAAGCGCGGGTGGACGGATAAAGCCACGTTAAGCCTATGTACTTATCTAGCTATCGATCATTTTCATTTACAGAAACTCATATACTGATAAATTATCTAAAGATATATTTTTTGCAATATTCGTCTTAGTCCGTTGGTTCAAACACTTTTTAACACATAGTTAACAAATTAATTATTGCATTTTAAGATCAACAAGCTAATTAGGTGAATCAGGTACTACAAAATAATTTAATAAGATAATGATCATAAAAGTTGTTTATCTACAGTGTATTGCGGTGATTCACATACATCGTGCAAGAGAAAATGCATTTCTAAGAAACGGCCTTAAAAGAAAGTTAAATGAAATGAAGCCATTTACGTCAAGTCGAAAAATCGTGATATAGATGATAATGCACATTGACGTTATTGAAAACTACTTATGCAATATTTCGCAAAATTAATAATGAAGATCAGTACTGCAAGCAAGAAGAAGAATAAAAGAATATTTCGAACCATCTGTTCATTGAGAAAATTTAAAATTACTTTCCATTTAGGACATTTTATGTATGTTTGTTTAGATGTCGTATTTATTGCCCAAGACAAGATTAAATCCGCAAATCAGAAGATAAACAAACTTTTTTGTGATTTTTTCGTTGGACTTTTATATGTAAATGTGCATGTGTTATCGAAGCCTCTTAATTAATGGCCCCTGAAATTCGATATTAATCACTGTTAAGGTCAATATATTTTAGGACACTTCATAAAAAAATTTACAATTCGTGTTGTATAACAATTTTGTCGATCGAAGGACGAAAGTCTTACTTATTGTTTGGCCAGAAGCTGTAAAAGCCAATTTTAAATAAACTCCATTAAACCCAAGCTAATCTCATACTCGCTACCTGCTCAGATGCCCTTAAGAATAGATACATTCCTGATACCATTAACGTATCGTAAGATTAACATTTCTTCAATATTTGTATTGCGATGCATTACGATCTACATTTCTTGCGTCAAACTCGGAACAAAGAAGCAAGAAGATTTGCAGACGCATTTTAATGTTTCAATCATGCTGATTCCCTTTCTCTAAGATTTCTTTACCGAAAATTCGACTAATACAGTGTAACGAACAAAATCCGCCAGCTTACGCTTTTCGGCAAACCCAAAGGTATTCCCAAGATCATTTCAACTTCTTGGGCGTTCGCTCAATATAAGGATCGAACGTAAATATTCCTCCGGATTTTGTTCTTGGCGCTCTGTCTGTTATTCTACCTTGTCTTGCTGACTTCGTGCAAATGATACGCGACGTATATCTTTGTTTATCATATTAACTCTACTTCATACTCATCACAAAACATTATGATCTCAATTACACTTGTGTGTGTTCCTTTAGTTTACATGCTACTGATCCTACTAAGTTTCATGCGGCCTTTCTTTAAAATAGTACTTTTCTGTCCCCTTTGACATTTACTCTCTAAATCATGCATTTTCCCATACGAGACCATCCGGTCAATTCGTATTCTTTCCCTGTTAGCAATTCATTTAATTCTTTGTCTTATTTGTTACTAACATACACGTTTGACTTGCATTTCCAAACCAATCTTACTTTTACTTGACATATTTTTATTAATTTTTACAGCCTCACTGGATATGATTTTTATAGGTTCATTTTTATACGTCCTTCCTTCGAAGACCTCATTTTCAAATTCGGCGTACAGCTGTTGTCCTGATTTCGCATCCTAGTACTTTTGGTTTGTCTCGAAACTCAAAAAGCTGCTCGACTCTATTCTCTACCACCTTGGGCTTAGTGGTAACAGTGTGCAGCTCTCACGAGCGATGTGTAAAAAATGATTTATTTCTGTTCAAATAACAAATACGCATCCGTTATGCACTACGCATGCAGAACTGTGTGAATTCACACTCACTAGGTAGTTGGTATATAGAATTTTATGTATTTCCTGATGGCATGTTTTGATTGTATTAAGCCACTAATTAATTAATTTATATATTAACTTAAATTTTTAAATGCTTTTACCTTGGCAAGGTAAATAAATTCCATTCAAATGCCCTTGATGGGTGTTAATGTTTGTTACACTTTGCCCGGGTATGCTAACATTTATATGTAAATATATACATTATACGTACAAATAGACATTGGTGTGATTAGTAGGCAATACTCGCTGAAGCAATGAAATTTTGCCAGCTTGTTAATTTATAGATAAACATAAATTTCAATAATGTCGGTAGCAGTATGAATAAGAACAATAACAACAACAACAACAACAACAACAGCCGCCACAACAACGATTCGCTATATTACAACATTATTGAAAGTTTAAACTGTGTCCTGCTTCTCTAATCATTTGCTGGAATTATTTGTCAGCATAAGTATGAGAACGTATTGAATAATACTATAATTATTTGTTTACATACCAACGCACACACACGAATATATATACTGTATAGGTGAATAAGTGCGTTCGTATTGGCAATTGTAAGCACGCATAAGCAAAGAGATTTTGTGATGAAAGTTTATTGACTATCGTCTATATAAGCAATTAGCGTGTATATATATATATACATATATATGTAAATATATATAAAATCAGCTCATTTATCACATTAACACGTGCATTTTGCAAATACTCGCCTTAACTTTCCGTTCTGTGCTATGTTTGCCTTTGCATACCTTCATATCTTTTTAATCAGGATGTAATGTAAGTAAATCTAAAACCTCAACAATCAATTGTAAATTGAAATTGTTTGGATACAGAAAACCGCAATAATTCAATAGCTTTTGTTGTCAGTCAATGCAAATAAATTTTGCTGATTTCGAAATTCTCATCATTCATTCGTACACGTGTATGCCGTAGGCCAGTGCTGTGTACGATGTGTGTCTTAATTAGAAAATTGAAATTGAAGAAACTAAGCAACTTATTCAAAATAAAAAAAACGTTTACTTAATATTTTAACAAAAATATTTATTCAGGAAGAGCATTTAAATTAAAATAAATTAAAGTTACTTGTCCTTAGGGGTGATTATGGTAAATATTGCATTGTAAAGAGAATAGAAAACGATTAAGAAAAGTAAATTCGGTTCAAGCCGAATCTTTTATCACCATCACCCTTTACCCCAAATGAAGATAGAAGAAGAAGTAAAAGAACATAATTCTCATGCTCCATAATATAAACTGAGCGCAGTTGATTTCTTCTATTTTCACAATAAAAGTTTTTGTCGTAGAGGCATGTGGGCGTTGTAGGCGTGTCCTTTCAAAAGTTTAGGTCAATACCAAATTCTTTTGCAAATTTATAGGCGATATCTTCATATTCGCTAACGAGAAAATATTTACCACAAATACTACAAAGTTGCGCAAACAGACAGATGGACAGACGGACATGTTTAGGCGCATTCAAGATTTGAAACTGGCTAAGAATTCCTATACTTCATGGGGCTTTCGAAGCTTGTTTGTACGCGTTTTAAAGGTATTGGCAAAATAATCAAATTTTGATATACACTTTATATTGGGTAGGCGTGGTCATTTTTTTTTCATTTTTATGCACAAGTGCTACAGTAACGTCCATAAAGTACGCGTTCAATTTTTTTTACATTTATTTGCTATAGTTTATGAATAATGAGCAAAAAACCCATATTCATTTTCTTGAAAAACAGAGGTATTCTCAGTTTACGTGCTGCTGTAGGCGTGCCCTATGCCCGATTTGGACCATTTTCAACTCCAATTTGCGTGCAAGAACTTTCAATGCTTCTGTTAAATTTGAACTCGATAGCTTTATTTTTATAGTCACGAGAATGTTTACAACAGATGGACGGACAGACACACATGCTTAAATCCTAAATAATTTGATGCTGACCAAGAATATATATACTTTGACGGATCTTTGATGCCCCCTTTTGGGCGTTGCAAACGTGTTGACAAAATAAATGTACCCCTCATCCTTCGGTGATGAGTATAAAAAAAACGGCTTTTAATGGCTTATGGTAGATAGCTTAACTTGGGCTACATCTTTATTCCTGTTACACACAACTAATTTTATAGACCATGATATGAAAACTAAAGAGTTTAAGCTTCAAATTTTTCGAAAAAAAAGTATAAAAAATATACACATTTTAATTAATCTTTATTACTCGCGATATATATAAATCGCTTAGTTTCTTGCATTTTGTGAATGTGGCATGTAACACTGCTCGCATGGCAAACGTATTCTAAATGTTGACTTGCGGTTTTCTTTTTATTTTAGTTTTTCTGAGCGAAGAATAGCTTTCAACTTTCGATCTGAGTGATTTCAATGAAGGGAATATCTACTGCAGATGAATAAAGTGAAAGCACGATAAAACATCAGATAAATGGACGAACAATTTATTTAAAAAAGGGGATAAAAAGACGGACGCAAACACAAATGGTTGGAATTGAAAGCGTATGGGAATAACACCGAAGAGATTAACGTGAAACAAAAATTTCGATAAATTCACGACTGCAAAGGTAAACGAAAAGAAAAGTGAAAAATGCGAATAGAAAAAGGAAAGAGAAGCAAGAAGATTGAAAAAAGTCACGTGACAATGGACAATTGCAAAGTTGAATGAAAACAGAAAGGAAAAGAATGGAGCGATAGGTGAAAAAGTTGAAAAAATATATATACGAAAAAGCGGACATAAAAATGCTTGAAAGTATGAACAAAGGAAAGAAAGGGTATCCAGAATTGCACGACCATTGAAAGTTATTGTAAAAGCGGATAAAGGAGGTTTAAAATTATGGATATGGACAAATGGGAAAGAACCGATGAATACAAAAGAAGGGTGGAGTGAAACGGAAAGTGACTGAGAAGAAAGTGAAAATGATGGTTATGAAGAAGGACGGAAGGAGGGACGTTGAAATTGGTGATACAAAAGTAGCGAGAGGAACGGAAAATGACTGAGGAGAGGGTGAAAATGATAAATATAAGGACGGAAGAAGAGACGTGAGAATTGATGAAAATTGAATAAAAAAGTGATCCCATGTCGATCCCTTTTGAGAAGAAAAAGTTGAGGAAATCGAAAATCGTCTTGAAAAGACGATTAGAAAAAGTATCGAGGAAGCCATGAAAAGAGCAATAGACTCTGGACAAAAAACTAGAAAGACACTTAAGAAAATGTATGAAAGAACTTGTGAATGGGTGAAAGCAAAGAAAGTTTGAAAACAAGGTGAAAAGAAGTATTAAAGACGAATATTAAAAAAGAAAGAAAAACATATTAAAAGTGAGACTCAAACATAAACGCAAAGGTAGACAAAGAAACTTACAAAATATCCACGAGGATCAAAACTGTTATGGTATATGTAAGCCTATATTCGAAAGCTTTTAGATAAATATTTGTATTTTTTTGCCAGCCAAATGGGAAAATTATTGTATCCATTTTCCGTTGACGGTTAGTATGTGTATACATATGCTTATCTGTACATAAACAACAATTCGTTCTGCATATGTATGCATGTTTAAAATCGAAACTTTACGTATATAATGCACACACACATATTAGTTTTAGTGCGTTTATCTGAAGATAGCTATTGGATTTTTGTGCGTATGTTTTACTTTGATTTCCATTATTTTCTTTATTTTCATTGCCTCAAGGATCATTTTTCTCTTGAACGTTACTTTCATTCATTGATGGCAGCAAGTTAATGTTTCAAAAATACGACTGAGACTGTTTTGTGCTCATTGTTCCGTATCGTCTTCTCGTCTTCTCGTCTTCTCAACTTCCATCGTTAATATTGGATAAAAATTGTTAGAATGTTATGCTTTGTTGCTTTGTTTACGTATTAACTTTAAAGTACGTTAGTTTATTGCTTCTGATATCGTTGCTTTTATTGTTTACTGCTTGTTTATAAGGTGAAGCGAAGCGAATTCTATAGCACTACCAGCGAATAGCAACGTTTAAGGTTTCTATTATTGAATCTATACCTCTATGCTTTTATGTCTTTCTGCTGTTAAGTAAGTAAGGAAGAGCGCGAGTACGCAAAGAAAAATGGCAATAAATTGCTTCCTTTTTAAAAATTATGTTAATTATGCCCTACACCACTTGTGGTACAGGATATCTTAACTTAGTGCGGTCGTATGCAACACACAGAAGAGCTTAAGATAGATTTCATTATATCGATCGAATGATTCTGAATCGATCTAAGCCTATCTGTCCATCCGTCCGTTTAATGTCTGTCAATATAAATTTGTGTTAAAGCTACCGGTCGCAATTTTTGAGATATTTTGACGAAACTAACCTGTTTTCACCAGAGAACGAACATTTGAAAAGTCGTTAGGTGGACAAAAATTGCAATTTTCATAATTTCTCGGCAAAAGCGGCTAAGTAATAATATTTCGGCATTCTACATTGGTATGAAACCTTGGATCGGTTCGGACGATTTCTTGAATCCCATCTCATATAACGAGAACTGAAGCTCAAGTCTTTTGGAACAATCTACTTAGAGTCGTCTTTCCACCCCTCCACATATTTTTTCTTTCAAGTCAAACGTACACAAGTACTAGTCGGCACTTTCCCACTTCTCTGCCTGCCACGCTTTCTGGCCATCAATGTGGCCAAAGGTGTATGGCATTCCCTGACAATATACCTACCTCTCCCTATATCTCTCCTGCATTTTGCCGCAACTTCGACAAACAGCCTAAACACATAAATAGAAGATTCGAATACGTACACCACGAAATATATTTAACTTTTTGATGGGAAGATCGGGGCGCATGCCGTTCCACAATCGTAGTACGCGTACCTTCCACTTATTTATGTAAAGTTTTATATGACGTATTCAATTACATCAGTTACATATATATATATACGTATATATATATATCAATATGTGTACCCCAAGACCTTCTTTTTGAAATTGCTTCAGCCGTGTATGCAGTTTGCGTAGCTTCGTAAGATGGTGAAAGCTAGTTTAACATCGTGATTTGCTTCAGGGAAAACCAGAAAAAAATCATAATTGATCTCCAAGAATAAAAAATTTATTCAGTAAACCGAAAATATGTTGATTTAATGTTTATTGAAAATCAACAAGCATTCGAGAAAAGTTCTATTCTTGGATTCGGTGACGAGTTTATTATCACTGTATTCCCTTCAATTGTCAGAAGTTAGGTAATCGCTATTGATGTTTTTACCCTTAGCACAAATCTCCCCAGAGTTCGAATCAACTAAATCAATATAGTACTTAACTTGTTTTTTACTTGGATGGCCTTTTCTTATCCATACCGGGGTACTTATTACTTGATTGTAAGAATAATTGTGAAACAAGGCGCGAAAGAAAGGCTCAGAGATAATGCATTCGACTCTATCGACATCTTATTTATTTACAAATGAATTTCTCAGCAACAACGCTATAGTGAACGGCAGCCGGCATCTGTGTACACATTAAGTTGTTATTCGCTTCCGTGAAGACCTCTCTGTTGCATAAGTCAATTACGAGATAATTCGTAAGATTTGCTTGTTTTTTGTTTTTCCTTAAACATATTCGATACGCTTTTCGATGATCATTGTGTGCTATAATTAGAGCTTTTAATCATATAACATAATTAATTTGAATTGCGTTTTTACATCGAAACACATGAAAAGTACCATGACGGTCAACATGTTGAAGAACTACGCCGGCGGTCGCTGCCCTCTTCTTTTGTCTAAACTTGTATACTTTACAAGACAACAACAAGGGTCGACCGAACCCATTTTTGCCATATATTTCAAAATCAATTTTCACATATCCCCTGCTCCCGTTAGTAATCATTTATATTTATTTTCCTACAATTATAAAAACTGTTGTGTTTCAAACGAATTATTCCCACCATTTGTAAAAGAGTAGAATATGAGAGAGAAGAGATATACGAAATCATTAATTATTTTTTGCAAACTTAGCAACTAATCGTTTGTTAACAAGTGAGAAATAAAAGGAATAAAAAGAGGAAGAGAAGGTATGATGTACATAGAATCCCTACTACACTAAGTAAAGTCATTTTTCTTTTGTTGTAGATGCTTTCGAAAGCAGAAACCATGAACACAAAAGGCTTAATAAAATAAAAAAAATAAAAAAACGAGAAAATTATATTCGGCCGAGGACGAATCTTGTATACTCATCACCATTCATTTTATCATGGCATACCTTTACGTACAGTCACATAAAAGTGACAGGGATAAAATTTATTTTCCACCTTTTAGTTCACTTAACTAAAGACTTCTTTAAACATAATTTTTATATAATTAATTTTATGCTTTTTAGTCCGTTATATATCGCCCCAAGTCCTTTTATATGACACAGATCGAGTGAATTGTTAGAAAAAACAACGATCGTATTGTGACATCCGGCATATTTTAAAATTGACACATTTTTAAACGGGCGATATATCTTCACATGAAGAATGTTTACAATAATTTGCAACACTTTGTCTTGCGAACTCTATGAGCAAAAAAAGAAAAACCGGAAAAAATGTGAAATAAAGAAAAAATTCGATCGCTTAGAACTTTGTTTGGGCTGACTTTGCCATTTTTGAGCATTAGCAATACCATTATATGATCAATAATACAAATTTAGAATATTTCAGTCTTCTATCTTGCATAATCTATAAATAATGAACAAACAGCAACAAATTTTTACTTAGTAAAACAGAGAATCGTTCACTTTACGCTTTAATTTGAACGTGTCCTTCGATCAATTTGACCCATTTTCGACACCAATCGGCCTGCAAGGACTTATCAATTTTCTAGCGAATTTGTGGAACAACATACATTACGCAGACATAAACCAGACGGACAGACATGTGTAGATCGATTCAGAATTTCTCGCTAATCGAGAATAAATATACTTTACAGTACCTCTGAAGCTTCGTTTTGAGTGTTGCAAATATTATGACAAAATGAGTATTCGGCCGTCGTTCGTTGGTTGGTGTAAAAAAAAAAGCAAAACTTAAAGCAATCCTTTATTACACTTGTCACGTGAAGGTAAATACGTCATAGTGTATCGAAAATTTCAAATTTGTCCTTCTGTTCATTTTGAAAGAGTTTGGTTGAGACCAGACAATGAAAGTAAAAGCAAGTAACATATTTTAGTGTTATTAATAAATATCTATGTAGCAAAGTATACTGACCAATGTGTTTATAAGCAAACGATTCTTGAAAATATTAGTGGATTGTGTGTAATATTTTATGTACACAGGTGTTTGGATATATAAACGATTTTAAGCAATAAACGAAAACAAAAATATTTTAATTATTCCCAAGATTGCTATAAGTGCCTGAGACTCACATCGTGATATGATTTGTTACGAAAACAAAAAAACCCGGCATAATGAGGGCTAATGATGTAAACTTGGTTTCATTTGGTTCACTTTTCTCCACAAAAATCTTACTGTAATGTTGATTTACTTACTGCAAAGTTAATTTAAAATGTAAGAAAAATGGCTTTGAATTTCGACCAAAAAAGGAAGAATCACCTGTCACGTAGTCTAAGTAACTAAAGTTATGAAATATATGAAGAAATTTTGAAACACAGAGGGATGCCGCCTATACGTGCAAACACAATGGTGGTCAGAAAGATTTATAAGCAGAGAGAAACGGACGAAGGTAGTATTACTCCTATGGGAAATAAAGAAATCAAATGAGCTTCAAATTTAATAAGCAAGGGAGGAAATTTGGTTTCATACGGGTATGCAATGTGTGAAAGGATTTTAGATTGGGTGGTAGTCCAATGTTTTCGGGCTTCTCTTTCATTTAAGTTACAAGTAGTTACTTACAAATAGTGATATTTAAGTGTTGGAATTCTTCAAAGCTTTCGAATTTCTATGTAAATAAATGCTTTTTTCCTAGTTCTTGGCTACCATTTTACTAGTCGTATACGTGATTTTATAACGAATCCTACAACAATGCGTTTCTCAGTCCCTTAAGAGAATCAGAACAAGAATGAAAATGCTATTGTTTTTGTTTAAATTTATTTATTTACTCAAAGACGTGGTATATAAACACGGAATATTTTTTTTTACACAGACCATATGTTTTTTTGATTTCGAATTATATGAAAAAAAAAAAGATAAGAAAAAATTTATTTGTCTGCATAAACTTTAATTCACTTCGTAGCTCGTAAAGTGAATATTTAATATGATTCTGCGGTTACTGCTCTGAAGTAGTATGTATAGATACGGGATCCATTTGTGTACAACTGTCAATTTAGATGTTTTTCCACTATCTTTCAACGCAAAACAGTAAACATTAGACACTGAGTTAGTTTGTGTTCTATTTCGATCAAGTATCCCTATTGCCTTACATATTATTGCGAATAGTTTTTTTTGTTTGTTAAAAAAGCCTTATAAAGAGACGTGCTCCAAGCTTACTACTATTACTTCTTCAAAATTTATTTTTTTATATATGTCCAATCGGTGTTTTTTAGTAGTTTCATCATCAAAATTTTATTATAAAATACTGAATGAATTTATGTATGAAAGAGGTTTCAGGAAATGATCCCATATTTGCTTATATTATGTTAAAAAGATATTTGTCAACATAGGTTATCTGTCGTGATATCTGCATTTTCCTTAGCGTTCGTTTTCTTGAGTCAATACAGACCGTTTCCCAAAATGTTGTTAAAATGTGGCGAAAATTGTAAATTTTAGGTTGAATAGAAAACTCTACAAGAGGACATGATATAGACTGACGGACAGACGATTTTGACGACAAATGATTTTCTATTAGTTGATGTAATAAAGGGTTTGTCTGTCTCACAAATTCCGCTGGGCATTGCATACACTCGTACAAACTTAATATACTTTAAGCAAACAAATGTTATAGGATATGGAAAAGTTTCACTTCTAAAATTTACCACAAAACTTTCTCTCAGATCTAATGCGTATATGGATGCGTATAAGCAAATAAGCAGAACTTTTTTAATAGTTGTGTGAAATCAGATCAAGTAGTTTGCTTACTTGCATATAATTGTGAAGTGTACGTACTTTTGTAACCTTCCCTTTTTTCACATACAACTGATACAATAATTATATGATAAAGTTTTTTTTTATTTTTTATATTTTTTTTTTTTTAAATTCATTTAACAAATAATACTTTTCTACTTCCCTGAATCTCATTAAGTGCACATATTTACATAAAGATTTATTATGGAGATATGCTAATTATGTCGTCTCTTCAACAACATAATGTACGCACTAAAGTCAGTAAAACAAATACGATTTCATGGCAGGGAAATATTTCTGATTTCATAAGCTAATAATGACTGATAGTCCCTCCATTTGCCTGGAAATCCTTGAAATACTTAAAAGGCTACCTACCATCTTGGACGTCTCTGGGCACGCTTTAAGTCATATTTCATTTTAGACTGAAAAATTAAAAAAAAAAAAAAACAAAAAAGAAAGAGAGACAAGCCGTCTACAATTTTCTTAATTCAGTTCTTATGTCATATGTCCGTCATGGATATTGAGATGACTTAATGTACTCCGCTATAGACTCGATATACACCGCACCGAACTTGATATCATATACAATTATAAAGTTTTCTTCTTTTATATATGAAAAATAGATTACAAATTTAATATAGTAAATAAAAAGTAGGAAAAGAGCCTTTTTTTTGTACTCTGATTATCCTACTTACACTCTGCTTTTCTTGTTAATTAAAAATCGTTAAATTAGTTTCAACATAAAGTTGCAGTCACTGTTAAAATCTGCTATTTTATTTAATTTTTCACATACATAAACAAAAAAGTTTGCAATTTTTTAATGAAAAGAAGGTATAATCAAGTTATCAGTCACTTTGGTTAACGGAATAGAAATCAAAATCGGTGTTGATAACATATCTAGATCTAGATATTAATTTGACTCAAAGTTGTATGCAAAGTCTTATGATTAAATTCTTCCCTTCATTCCCTTTTTCTAATTCTATCTAACATAGATCCCGTTATATCAGTAGGATCGGTCAGGAGTAGGGGTTAGGTAAGCAGGACCTATATTGAGATTTCATGTTTTTAAAATCAAACTCCTTTGCAGACATGAAGAAAACAAATTTTTTTTTAAATCGGACTTTTAAAGCATTTTCGGATTTCGAGAGATCTTTGCTTTCATCACACATATATCCGCGGTATTGTTTCAATCATGTCGACGTGTCTCCCTTCTATTATTATCGTACTTGCCTTCGTGACTTTTTGTGGAAATCTTTGGAAATCATGATTGCTTCTAATATTAATGAGCCCGCCAAAAATTGTAAAAGAAAAAAATACAAACTACATAACATATTGAGGGGAAAATAAACGGTGTTGTTTCTTTCACAATTACAGTCACGATTAGGTTGTGGCCTAAATTGTTCATGCAAAGCGTTCTAGTAAAGCGCTTAATATTTTTCCATTTCATGATTCCTTTCGCTTTCGAAATTCTTCTCTTCTCGAACGTTTGCAGCAACTAATCGCGAATGTGCAGAGCAAATATAAAAAGAACAAAAAAAAAAAGGTCGTCCCAAATATTTTCTAAATAGAATTTTAAAAAGAAATTTGTTTAGAATTTTTCTTTTGCATATTCAAAGTTTCCTTCTTTCACATGGGATGAAGCCTTCTTAAGCTTTAAAGACGTAGTAAGCAACCTTCGCTTTTCTAGCGAAATACTTAAGCGGCATAAAGTAACAATACACTCTGATGCTAATTTTCTACAAAATGTACTATCGTGCAAAATGTAAAATCCTGCTTACTGTAAGGATAGTTAACGGTAAACGATCAGTACTATACTATATATAGCGTATTGTTGGCACTGTGTGCTCTAGCCGGGTCGCAGTAGTGGTAGTAGTAGTAGTAGTAGATGTGTGTCGGCAGCAATCGAAAAAAAACAGAAACGTAACGTGCACTGATAATACATTATACAGTCGTAGCAGCACATGCATGCTAACTTACGCTGCATTATAAAGGAACTTTCGAAAAATATGCATTTTTGTTGGCAGTGAAGCGTATAATGGCATTGGTTGAAAACTTAATTACATTTTTCCACATTTACGAAAGAGTAATGTATTTCCTCGGTTTTGTTAGTTAGATTTACATTCCAAGTGCAATCTTCTTTTGTTCGTCTGTCTCCCTCTCCTACCTTTGCCGTAACATTGGCGGACGAATTCAACAGTACTCAAAAAAAAAAAAAAAAAACAACAAAAAAGACAAAAAAAAACAGAAAACCTTTATAATGGCGGACGGTATCTACTGACTGCGTGACTCTTTTGCTCTTTTTTTTTTTTTGGTACGTTACGGTGGACCAGAATGCAAAAGTTTTAATGCGTTTTGGCGGTTGAATGGTTAGCACAAACTACTGACTGGCTGCTCAGCAACAAATTGCTGAATATCCAATGAATAATGTGCTCACACGTAACGTAAATTTGAAGAAAGGATAATATTATGAAGCAATAATAATAATAGCAACGAAACCAATGACACCTTTATATAATGTAATGAACAATTTATTGTTGATAAGTTTTGCATGTTGTTTTTAATTTCATGTACTGCTATTTACATTACTTCACTCTCTTCTTCTTATCCGTTGTATATTTATGGAGGAAAATATATATAAAATAATGGATGTGAAGATAAATTCAAAGTTAGAGCAAACACACCTTCCCACCGTTTCCTTTAACAGAGCTCTGTAAACACCCTAACAGAACTGTTTTAAGCATTCAGAAAAAGGATACAGTTGGATTCGGAAGCCTACTCGGTCCATATTAATAAATGTAAAATATTTTTATAGACACCTCATGAACCTCTATGAAAATACCTTTCAAACAAGCTCAACCAATTCAAATTGAACCATCTTTTGGTATTTGGTATGGAAAAACACCCAAATTTGAGTTTCTAGTGCGATCCAACTAGAAAATGTCACCTATGCTATATATACTATAATCTGCATGAAAATACCTGTCGAAGGATCAAAAAGAATGCAAATTTTTTTTCCGGGAACTATTTTTTACAATTTTTTGAAATTGGGTATGTTAGCAAAAAGTGCTACCTATGGCCTATGGTCTATACACCGCTTAGGCGCTCTCTATGCGTCGCCTATGCAACTCCTATACATGGCCTACGCACCACCTATGAACGTCCTATGCATGGCCTATACACCGTCTATGCACCGCGTATGCATTGGCTACGCACTGACGCAAAATTATTTTGCGTCGCGCAAAACCAAGCGCGGTTGAAATACTAGTACAATTTGACAACGATGTCTGTCACAGTGCTACCAGTTTGGAAAAAATATTTCTGATATTCAATGCACCTGGACAATTGAACTTGAATTAGTTTTTGATCACAGTATTACGATGCAAGTTTCAAGTTTTGTTCACTTTTTCAGATTTGGAGAACTACGGCAGATACAGAAAGCTGTAGACTGGCGGACGACTAAGCGGACTGAGGTGTAAACGGACAACTATATACGAAAAATAGATACAAGGATCATTAGACAGACGGACGGACCGGACAGATAAATGGATTGGTTATATAGACGAACAGCTCAAGCACTAGAGGAATAGAAAACTTAAATCTTGGATTAGCGGCGGAAATGAAAGCTGTCCGAACGATTAGGTCGTCGAATCGATCGATAGGAAGACATTGATTTAATCAAATTTTTGCCTCCATAAAACAAAAAAAGGTTAAAGGAACAACGGCAACTATTCTTGAGGAGACGCCAACGGGGAGGATAGGGACGAAGCGATTCAAATTATTACAAAGAGAAGTCAAAGAGTATACATTGTTGGCGATACTTGGTGACTGTTTTTTGGTGTTCGAAATTTATTAGTTTTTTTTTTTTTTTTTAGGTTATGCACTTTGTAATTATGTAATAACATTTTGCACGCTTATGATAAAACAGAAAAGTAAACATCAGTTTCCGTACCTCCGCAGTATAAACATATGCTCACACATAGATAACTTGTTCAGAGTTAATGCTCGCTTTCTGTGCCTTTCATATCTAGATATGCATGATAGATGACTACATAGACCTTATATCGCATTACTAGTATTTCCGTATGTGTAATTTAATGAAACATAATGCAGAACCGCTTTCGATTTTTAGTGCTTATTATCATTGTATTATGTGCGTTGTGAATACAATAAATATATCCTTGCACGTTATTCATGGTTACAGATACAGAATTTAATTTATGACTGCAGGTAAGCCTTTAAAAACTTATGTATAGAAAACATACAATGAAAATGTTAAGGGCAGGAAGTTGGTAATGGCTTTTTATATCCTATACAACTTATAGTAAAGGTTAAGGTAGTAAAAGTTAAGGATTAAGTTTGCGCTGAATGTGTAATGTCGAGAAATGCTTAGGATCCTTTTATTACATCAATCTATTCAAATTCATTTTGTAAATCGATCTCAACATATCTGCTCACCTGATATGTCTCCATGTATTCTTATGTTCAGCCCAAAGGCCGGAGTTTTTGAGATAAGTTGACGAAGTTCACTATAGAAAACAGATTGGAAGGGAGCATTTTTATGGACATTACATACGGCTTTCATAGGTTTTGCTGTCACTGCAAACTTAGTTCAATTGTCATCTAGTATTTGGTGATTTCATGATGCTTTCGTCAGTGGGTACTAATTTTGAAGGTCACGAATGTTTATTCTGCCACAGAAGCGGGTACTGCCACTTCTCAATTCCGTTATTAAAAATTTCACAGTGGTAAACGACAGTGCAGAGCCTCCATGCAAAGCGTCCAACTCACCTTTAATTTACTTGGGCGTATTGCTTTCAGAAAGTAGTACTTAATGTCTTATCAATGTACTGCCATCTCCAAGGTCAGTGTAGAAAATTTTCAGCCAACCTATCTAGGTTGAAATAGGTTAGTATTTGCCTGGCGATTGTGTTATATCTCATCTTGAAACTTCCTATAATTTTCGCGACAACAAAAATTGATGAATCAATATATTGAAATTTTAATCAAGTTCGCACAAGCCTGCTTCGATGATGATCGAAGAGTGCTTACCGTAGCAGAATCAAATTTCCTGTGATATTCCGCAGTGAAATTAAAGGCTCCGCATGAGTAGGCGAATAGGTGAGAATCGTTGTTAACAAGTCAGTGTTCGCGCGTTCAACTCCCAGTGCGGCAGGATTTACTTTGATCGTAGCTAAATTGAGCGTTTAGTTGGTACAGACATAACACTTACTACCGGTTAGGCACAGACACACTGCGGTCACTATTTTCTCTGTTTTTCTTTCCATTTCATTTTTCCATCTTGTTTCTGACCATCACAATATTACACGTATGGGAACGTTCCTTCAGTGATTGGCTATACTAGAAAAAAAAAAAAAAAAATGAGAATACGAGATATTGGGTGAGAAAGATTGGAATGTTTTCGAAAATTCCATTTGTCGATGGCATTCCAAATAAATTAATAGAACCTATTGGATATCCATTAGTGCGGATATGCGTTAGGCAAAAGAAACTTTTTCGATTCCTTGACGACATTGGACAACATGAAAATATTGAATGGACCGATAATAACCTAAAATTAGTAAGACTAAGTGTCGTTTGCTTCATAAAAATCCTCAAACCATTACGTACATGTCTTATTTTCATCTTATCTATCATTCCCATCAAAGTATCGCAAACAGAAACTTTTTAAATCATACCTTCAAATAATAAATTATAACCTTTTCTTTTGTTTCTCTGCCTGTGTGCGTGTCTTCGTTAGGATTTTGTTTAATCGTCTTCTAGTTGTCACACCAACAACTGTCATAATGTTGATTGTAAGATTTCTTTTTTTAAGGTGTAATATTGCTTATGCTGCATAAGTATTATGAGTAAGTGAGAAGTAAACGCCTTCAACGTGTTTAAGTCTTCATTGCCGTTGTTACTTATGATGTTTTTTAATCATCATTACGACCGTGCTGATGCCACTTATTCAAGCGCGTTTGTTATTTTGTAAGAGAATGAATACTTATGACTTGACACCACTTTAAAATTCCATAAGAAATCATGATCCCGTAAGATTTTTTTGTATGAATGCGTGCGTGTGTCAGTCTTCTTTCTCCTTCCACTCCTTCGTTATTATTATTATTATTATTATTATTTTTATTATTATGATTATTATTGCAGTCAAGTGGTGTGTGTGTGCGTCAACCCTTCTTTAATTTGATATAAAGTCCTTGAAGTCAGTCACCAAAACCATATGCTTACGTATATACGAGCGCTATAGTACAAAGCTAATGAAGCCAAACACGAAAGCAACCTCTTAAATGCACTGAAGAAATAAGTAAACAGTTGAAAATATTGCTTCTTACGTTCGTCCTTTACAAGTTGTGAATTGCATTTACACAAAGGACATAAACTCATATATATATATATATATATATCCTCCGTCACGTCTTAATATTGTGACAAATGATTGTTATGCAATTTCATAGGAATCCGCTGTGAGTCATAAAACCTTCAGTTTCAACATTCATTTAAAGCGTACAGAAAGATTACGTTTCTCTGCCTTATAAGCGATACATATATTACAAGTTTATACATCTGGATTTTATCTTTCCGGGTCATAATTCATCACTGAGGTCAACTGAGTTTGTAATGAAGCTACTTATTTCAATATTTATTTCAGCTTCAATTCGTAAGTCGTTCAATGCGTTCGTGTAAACATTTTAATGTAAACCTATTTATAGCTGCATTATGATAAGAATGGTACCCTTATTTGATCACGTACATTAACAATGTTTTCCGCTCCAATTTTTGCACAATGGAAAATATTCCTTTATAAAAGCTTTTAGTCACAAACAAATGATACATGCATGACAAATACGTTCGTTACTCCATATTTAACAAAATTATTATTATTTTTTTTATTTTTTTTATTTTGTATAAATCTTCGGCTCAATTATCTTATTGGATGGATTGATTCTAATATTGATTCTTTAAAAGTGGACTTGACGTTTTACATCCATATTCGGTAGGGTACATGTGTATCCCAAAATGTAATAGTTGTGTGTAGGAGGAAGCAAATTAAGACAGAAATTAGGAGACTTAAGTCACGAAAATCACGAAAAAAAGGAAACGCTTGCGTGACTCCAATATTGTTACGCAAAACCTAAATCCTGTTCATTCCAACTAATTGGTTTTCCCAAATAATAAATTGCCTCGAGAGGGAAAACCCAAGTGTACATTCGTGGCGCGTCGTGCAGCTGCCGGCCGCAGAAAACGATTAGCGGAAAAGCAAGTTAACGGATTAAAAATGAAACCATGAACTTTAGGTAGTAGTAATATGCCGTAAAAATATATATAAATAGACTATTTGCGGAAGGCAGAGTCAGTCGGACAAGAACATTCGAGTCGGAAAGGAATATTAGAATTGAGAAGTCGAGAGTATTGCCAAAGTAAAATGTAAATAATCCTACCATTAAACAAATTGATTGTAAATAAAGTAGACTTGTGGTGAAAACGTGCAAGAGTATGACTCTTAGAAAGAATATCCACGATCTAGTGATACGAACCGTGTCCGAGAAAAGAGATTTTCGTAACAGTATCTACGAGATGCTGTTCGGAATACGCATGTCATGGAATAAGCATGACCTGAACCGACTCTTGTTGCAATCTTTGTCAGCATAATTACGTAGTAACATTACTTACAATCTCATGTTGGCAAAACAACATTGCATAGGAGCATATATAGCTTTAACCAGTTAGTATAGGATATCCGTTTACTTTCCAGTAATGCGAGTATCATTTTGAAGAAATCCAAGATGCCTTTTTAAACTTTGCGAAATAGTTAAGCTTATGTTAAGATTTTGTTAAGTATATGTTTATTTCCAAGTAACGGGTTAAATAATCGGTAGAAAGGATCTACGTTCCCCTATTTTGCACACAAAAAAAAGCACGACTTAAGGAAATTGGAAATTGCTTCAAAGCAAACTAATTTTGTGAGTGTGTAACATATCAGAGTAGATATGTGTACATATATATATAGAAGCTGTTGGATTTGGTTAAAATAACAAATTGCATATAATTTTGTGTTCTCTTGTAACACTTTATTCTTTTGTAATAAAGTAGGTAACTACTCGACTTTCGAAAACAAGTACACAAGTAAAGAGTTGTTTGTAAATGAGTTGATCGGGTGTTCGAAACGTGCTCATGCCACGTATAATCAGCAATCCCAACTGAACAAACACATACCTAAAAATATATTAGAAAAAAAAAAACAAGTAAGAAAATTAAATTCGGTCGTAATCGAATCTTTTATACCCATCGCCGTTATCCTAAAAAATCCAAAAACACGAAAAAGCTCAATTTTCAACGCAGCTGATTTTTTCTATTTTCAAAATAAAAGCTTTTTTCGCATAGGAGTGTGCGCGTTGTGGGCGTGTCCTTGGAAAAGGTTAGATGAATTCCAAATTCTTCCGCCAATTTGTAGGCGATATACAGTGTTTACCACAAATACTACACAGTTGCCTAGGCAGACAGATGGACAGAAGAACAGGCGGACATATTTAGATGTATTCAGGATTTGAAACTGGCCAAGAATTTGTATACTGTATGGAGTTTTTGAAGCTTCTTTTTTCCCCTTTCAAAGATATTGAAAAAATAATTAAATTTTGATACACTACAATCTTGGATAGGCGTGGTCCATTTTTTTCATTTCTATATAGGTGCTACAGCAACGCGCATAGAATATTCGTTTAAATTTTTGTACATTTACCTGCTATAGTTTATGGGTAATGAACAAAAAACCAATTTTTCACTCCTTTGGAAAAACAGAGGTGTTATCAGTTTACGTGCTGCTGTAGGCGTGCACTTTGACCGATTTGGACCATTTGCAATGTCAACCTGCGTGCAAAAACTTCCGATGCTTCTGGTAAATTTTAAGTCAATATCTTAATTTTTGCGGCCAGGAGAATGTTTACAACAGACATTACACAGACGAACAGATGGACACGCTTAAATCGATTTAGAATTTGATGCTGCACAAGAACATATACGCTTTGGGGGAGGGGTCTGATGCTTCCTTCTGGGGGTTGCAAACGTTTTGACAAAGTGAATATACCGCCCATCCTTCGGTGATGGGTATAAAAATATTTAAGCAGTCCCTTAAAACATGTTGTACACGGTAAGCACGTATATGTTTGTGGAAACGCAAGTACACTGGGAGAACAAATTCAATAGACCGATCCAGAAGAATGAAGAAGAAAACTGAAACGTTGCAAGGTTTACTCTAATATCCTTAAGTTTATTTTGTTTTTTTTAGTGTACTCTATAAGTATTAAGTTTCGAATGCTTAGAATAGCATATGAATTTGTTTCAACTTTTGCTTATGTACTGCTTTTCATAATATAATTAGCAGTCTTTCAAAAAAAACCTAATTAAAGCCTTTTCATATTTACAAAATTTTTCCTGATATTAGGTTTATAGGCAAGTTTTAGCGGCTAGATTTTTCTTTTTTTTTGTTGTGGCATATTCATCCGGCTTCCAAAGAGTCAAACACTGGCAGAGCTTATAGTTTTAAATGTATTTTTTCTCTAGTTATGCGAAAGGATTAGCTCTTGAAGATAAGGCATATTTTTGAACTTGGTTCTCATAGCAGATGTACTATATAAAAGGAGACCAACCTGTAAAAGAACCCCATAGCGTTTCCCTTTTCCATATGCTGCGGGCGCACTTGGCTCCAATACTGGACAATCTTTAGTTAGGAATGGGGCCAACAGACATTTCCGTTCACAAACGACGCCTCCATATATATACTAAGGCAAATTAAAATTTTAGCAAATTTGGTAGCATTTAAACTTTGCTTCGCTCATGCCTGCAGTCAAAACCGATGTGGCTTTCGTTTAGATCTAATGAAATTAAGTTTAAAAATTTTGAAAAACTTTCGTGGTTAAGTAACTGTTTACGACATCTTAACATGTTCGCAATTGCAACCTTTCAATTTGTTGCAATTAAATTCATGTATTTTGTAGCAAATTTTAGCAAATAATACATAAACGAAAGTCTACATTTTACGATATGTAAGAATATTATATAACAACTCTTCTATATCAGCCGTTTATAATAAAAGTGCGGCAAATTCATCTCTAAAGAATATTAAAACAAGTGAAGACCTTACAGTCAGGGTCAAGCTGACTATTAAATACCTTACACCACATTGTTAAAACACAATTGTTATTTTTGCCATAGAACACAACAATTATACCATGTTTTCATAGGAACATATTATTGTGGGACTTTATATCAAAAATGAAACCTCTTTGCAAATGAACTCTTGAGTTCCGTTAGAATGGTTGTACCCATGAGGTTGAAAAATTGGTGACGTACTTTTTATCTTTTTTCATCTTTTTCATATCAAATTATTAGTGTGGGTTAAGTTGCATCACAACACGTTAAATTTAGACTTTTCTGTCCTACAAATCATCAATTTTTATGAAATCTTTATATAGGGTAGGATATAAAAAATGAGGCTAAGATGATCCAAATTTGGTACAGTTAATTTTGTGTATGTTAAATTAGTCCAAAGTTCCATATCAACTTAGAATGCCACTTAGCCACTTTTGCCGAGAAATTTTGAAAATTGCAATTCATGATCGAAAAAGTGGACCGATCCGAACTATTTTCAATATACGTTAATCAATTATCGCTTTTTTCTTTCAAAAATTTATTCAAAATTTAATTTCCGCAAATACACCTTATTGACAGACAACTTTTCGAATCATATCAATGGTTATATGATTCGTTCTAAAAGATTTTGTCGGATGAGTGAGTACAGAGAACTAGCTAATGACATCTTATATATGTTCAACGTATATATGTACACGATTTACACGTAGCACGACGTATTATGCAATTCGTAGTTTTAACACCAGGCCCCGTCAGCATAATATGACATATCCATTCAAGGTGAGCATGTCATACTCGCACATGGACATGCTTAACATAGCAAAGTCGTAGAGCACAAGTTAACAAGTTCAACTGCTTTCAGGTAGTGGCTTTTAATTTGAAATATGTCAAGTCATATGTAAAGACGTTTAACCTCTGTCTTCTTAGAATCGGAACACATTTTGCATCGCACTGTTAAAAACAAATTAATTGTGGTTCTCACTTATTACCACACACAAGCTTCTTTGAGAAATTTTATAGAATTTTACGACGGTTTTCGTCTAGGGTAACTTCTTCTACTTTAGCATATTCACGATGGGGATTGGTTTGTCGAACGAAACACTACATGGAACCGCATTTCCTATAGCCATTAGTATGTTGGAAGAGAAGACGATACAGTTTCCATTTCACAACTCATTCGCTAATTCCCAATAACTTAAACTCTTCGTTCTTAGATGGAAAATGCTCTTGAAAATAAACATCAGACAATCTGGCTTCTTTTCACTTTCACACGTGCTTTCTTGTTTTCCTTCATTCCCACCTGTCTGTCTATGATCCTCAGACTTATTTTTTTTTTTTTGTTTTTTCGTTTTCTTCTTTTCATCCATAGCTTAGTGCAATCATTAAAGGACATTTGTTTTATCACAAGTTAGCATTAAAAGTCATTAGGTTACAAAAACTCAGACGTAACATTTGAAATTGTAAAGTTAACGACTCTACACGTGTGTATAATCAAGTACTTTTTCCGAGAAAGAAACGTTTAAGGTGGAAATCATGCATACAGCATATTCAAGCACACCGACCGGTATGTTATGCTTTTATAGCCCAGAGATGCCATTGTAAACATCCGCACACCAAAGACGCTTATGGATGGATGCAAACAAAGGCCACCATGTTTTCACTTCTCTTAATGACTATAAAACTGAAAACCCTAACAATGAAAGCTTCAATGCCAGTACAAATAAAACAGAAGTATGACCACATGCTCACCCTATACGCATGGATTCATTAAAAAAAAAAAAGAAAACGAAATGCATATCCAGTGAAAATAAGTAAAAGATGTACGGAACAATGGAAACGTAATTATAATTACATTTTAATGGTTTTCATCGAGGTTAACATTGTTTTGTTTTTTAAATAACGTCTCGTTGGCTTTCGTTGAGCAATCAATGAACCCACAAATAATAATAACAAAAAATTAAAAAAAAAGCAAATTTTATCCGACTTTTACGAACATTGCAACGCTCTTTAACTTTACAGTTAGTTACCTTATAAAATATACTTTTTAATTTAACTGAATATCAGAGGTTTAACGGATAATGAAGCATATACTATTAAAAACAAGTAAAAAGTAAGTTACACCACTTGGCTAACATAATGCATATTTTTCACTGCGTATTTCTGGGGAAGCGAGGCCCAAAACGCAATCTAATGTAGTACAAGCTTAATCCTTTCATAGGACAGGGATCCAAAAATAGGCGTAAATGGTCCAAATTTTGTAGAGTTCATTTTTCTATGAAATTACTATCATATTATGGGACCACTTCCACCACCACTTGTTAAATTTTAGACTTTTCTGCTCTACAAAAGACCAAAAATCGTTATTAAGGTAGGATCCAAAAAAGCTCATGATAGTTATTAAACAAAAAAGTTAAGTGGACCTAATTTGAACCACAAGAATCTGTTTCTTAGCCACACTCCATATGAGATATCTCATAAGTAGGAAGACCGTCGGAAGAAGGGTTAATTTTTATATTTTATAATGAAAATTACTTCATAGTAACGTTTCAGCGGAAAAAATTAACGGTAGAGAATTTGGATTACATAGATCTATTTGCCTTGGACCGCCACTCGTACAGGCCCTATCACGAAAAGCAAACTCTTATATGGCGAGAAAATCTAACAGTTCAATGTGCGGTCTTTCATGACAATTATCGCTTTGGGCGAAAATAATGTGGTGTATTATTATCAAAACGAGCGAATAACTGGACTAGGCGAAGTGATGAAGGGTGTATAATAGTCGGCGTAAATCGATTGTAATGTGCTTACTTGTTTTCTTTTTTACTTTTGAGGTTTCTAATTAAGTTTGTGCGAGTTTTTGCAACACCCAGATGGACTTGAGATAGACGCCCCTTTTATTGTACCTTTTGATTCAGAATCACCTTCTGAATCGATTTAAATGAGTCTGTCCACCCGTCTCCTTCACTTGTTTTTGTGCTCAACCTACAAGTCGCTGTTTTTGGGACCTTTTGATAAAATTTGTTGCATCGACGCGTTTTGGTTCAAGGATGAACGCTATTAAAAATGGTTCAGATCGGATTACTTCCGCTATAAGACCTTATTTTGAAAAGTCATTATACGAATAACTTTAAGTTGATGTAGGGTATTTAATAGTAGGCCGCGGCTCACTATAATAGTTTTGCTGGTTAAACAATTAAGTTTCTTAGAAGTGATTATAGAAATGAGTTTTTTCTTCGGCACAATTTTTTCTTCAACACAATACATTTTACATCTTATAGGTTGAAAACTAATCTTACTAAGAGCTAATTATTATCTTTTAAATATCACCACTATGAAGATTACGAATTTTGGCAAAAGTAATTTTGTGTGAAAGCATTCTACGAACAGAAGAATTTTAAATATTGAAACCACATCTTGAAGATTGTACAATAGTTTGACCTATTTACACGTATTATATAAGTTAAGAGTTTATTTTCATTTAACCGCAAAACCGACACCGACACCGACCAGAGAACAAAATACAAAGCATCTAACATAACATTAAAACAGTTATTATTTCCTAAGAAATACCGAAAGACAGATACTGTAATAGCAACGATATAAACTGACACAACAATTTTTGCTTTGTGTGGCTTTCGTAATGGCAAGTTTTCCTTCGATGCATTCATACCACAAATATCAAATTATCTTCAAAAATCACGGCAACGGGAAAATGAGAGAAAATTCCTTATAAATCGAAAAAGAAAGAAAAACAAAAACAAAAAAAAAGAAAGGAAATTGAACGAAAAACTTTCATTACCAACACGTACACGGATGGCGATTGTTAATTGTACTTTTCTTTTGGAATGAAACCATTCTTCGCACGCCAAACAAAAGGTAAGACGAAAAAATGCTTAAGAAGAGACTTCTCACCTAAATCGTTTACGAAAACTACGTTCATTGTAGGCGTGTTATCCGATCGCTTGTCACCTGTTGTTTACTTTGCAGAATGTTTTCCATATTTTTCACGGATTATTGGATATTTCTAAAACAAGTTTGAACTCAACATTTCGAATTTTACGTTTCACGTAACTTATTAGAAAAAAAATATTCAAGAATTCGCTTGTGGTCCTTTCGCAATATTAGAACTGGGGGGGGGGGGGGGGGGAAAGACAAATGAGTGAACGAGTTTTCGAAACAATTCCCCTCTGAATCCGAGACTTTGCAAAAAAGGTGGTATTTCTCTTTGCCATTTATCTGATGGTTCTTCTAGATGGCACAAACTTATATACTCCATCCAGTGAGAGATTTTCAAATAGTTCGTAGATTATGGGAAAAATATTCCACTTATCGATAATTTGCTTTGTTGCAAAACATTATTCGACAAGATTGAGAACATACCGAAATCTTCATACCAGATATTTGCATATACACATAAACTCAACATTACACTCAATAAGTTCTTAGGATGACATGCAGTTGTAGGATGAATATCAACGTCGGATTGATTCATCAATAATCCATATGATTTTTATCTCTAAACAAAATATATGGTAAAATTTCATAATGCTGTCTATAATTTCAGGTTTTTTCATTTCATTTACAAAAACAAAATGTAGTGTTAATAAAACGACTGTAACGGTCGGAATATCCTAAAGGTTGACACTATCTGCACATCAATCAATCAAAAAGAAAAAAGTTTTATTCACATTTTCCGATACTTAGATGAATCTTTCTTTAATGCACTGGTTCAAATCTTTGCTAAAATATAGGAAGGTTTTCAAAAGACGCGTCTTGAGGTTTTCTTTTAACAAAACATAAAATAGTTTGAATATTTTGAGTAAAATTTAATTGAAAATGAAAGTATGATCCATTAAAATAATATAAAAATAGATATCGCTCAAAGGTCCAACTCTCAATGCAGGCCCCAATACGAGCATCAAAAATTTTCGATAGCGGTACATACTCCTGATGTCAGTTTCTTCAAGTTTGGCCACAAAAATTACTCAATCCTTTGTCCATCATGTGGACTATCGGCAGTAAGAGATTCTCGAGATACCTCTCATTCTATCTAATATTTACATAGGAAATAGACAGCGAGTTTCTATATTTTAGTAAACTTCAGAGATAAAAGATATGAGTTTAAGATCATTAATAATATTTCAGATAACAGGTTAAGTCAATTCGATGTTCTTGCCGATGGAAATGGTGCGCCGTTAACTCTTCGACCCGATTTTTAATGATATGTTTGCACATGTGATAAATTTGCTTATATTTGCGTAACAAAAAAGGCTTTGAAAATTAAATTTAGAATTTCCAATTATTTGCTTAAGGATGCTTGTTACTGGCACTCATAAATTGGTCTTTCTGTTCACTTTTGTTTTTGATGTTATCATTATACTTACGGTACGTGCATATAATACTTCGCACAAATCTGGGTTGTTGTGTTTTATGGCGGGATTCCGTTCTTGTGTGTGTACGTGTGTGTTTTTGTGGGTGGTTGTAAGTATGTGTGTATGGGATAAGGGTGGTATGTTTGCGCGTGTGTGTGCGTTTGTGCGTGTTGACGGCTGTTGGTATGTGTTTGTGTGGGAAGAGGAGTAGCTTTTTTTATTTTACATATACCTGTTTTTGTTTTTGTTTTGTTTTTCTCATCATGATATTTGCTTAACTTAACTTGTAATTACAATTAAATCCGAGTTTTTTGTCTGTTCGCTACCTAGCCACTGTTCGGTTTTTCTCACATCCAAGAGGTGGACAATCTAATATAAACAACTGACATATACACAATATTTATTTATTAATACGGCTTTGGGCGACCATCTGCTTATAGAATGGCTGCAATTCTTCGCGGAATAGGATGTCGTCGAATGTCTGATTAGCGTCCAACGGTATATTATCCCATTTTTGTAATAAAACGTCCACCAATCACATCAATAAAATTGAGGACGGACAGCTACCCCTCATTGTCTACTCTGAAGCTCCCATTAATGGCCCAATTTCGTTGAGATCTAGCGATTGTGCTGGCCACGGAAGATGTTAGATGATAGTTCGACGCCCATCAAACGAAGACTGAACCTTTTTCGCTGTGTGCATGGGCAGATTATCATCTTAGAATATGACATTGTTTGCCCGCAATATGCTTACCATAGTGAGAACTTCATTATTGAGGATATCGACTTCAGTCTGTCCAGGTACTACTTCTTTTGGACCTTAAGCTTGGTTACCTCTGTAAAGCATTTCGCAATTGCATCCTTTCCATGAACGTTACCGTCAACTTTGCGTTTCGTCCGCGTTTCCTGTTAGCTGGTGACATTTTACTTTTTGTTTGTTTTGTATTTTATGGCATCAAGACGATGGACACGGCCGTTCGTAATACGTTTACATCGCGAGCAGTCTAGCTAACCGGGCACTTATAAATGATGCCTTTATAAAGGATGAGAATGAAAGAGCAAGCGTGGCAAATGGTTGCTGGTAATTAACAGCGCTACGACTGCTGTTGATACCAAAAACACCAAATAGTTCTTGGGATTTTACTAGTTCGTCACATCTTAACATTTAGTTGCCTCTAATAATATACTGAAATATAACCTACAAGAATTGGCTCTTAAGATATGAGATAAATATGCGCTGCATTATCTGCATTATCTGCCAACGTGTAACAGGGCGGTATAGTATTGATATCATTTCGTCCATCCCTAGTATCGTGATTTTGATTTATTTTTCTCTCTGTTTTCTCAAGATTATCATCTGTCTTACATGATCGATTTTTTTTGTTTGCATTCGTTCACTTTTCGACTCTTCTATGTTTTTCTTTTGCAAAATCAAACGAGGGGTAAGCCAAAAGGTAACGCCCCTTGCCTGCCTTTTTTCTTTATCTGTCTTATTGCACTTTTAATATTGTACGATGACAAAAGATGTACGGACAGGCTCTAACCATGTGCACACTACACATTTCATGTTATCTTCGAGGCATGGGTGCATAACAGCTTTTTATGCTCCTTACATTTGGTCTTAATTACTGTAAGAGTCCGCTTTACCGCTGAAGTTCTTGAGGTTATGAAAAATTGAAAAAAAAGGGCGTAAAAATTCTCCACACATATATCTCTAAGCTGATAACCTTAAAGCTAAAAAAGGAAAAACAAGAAGTATGTATTTTTACCACACAACTTTCTCAAGAATTCTTCATTTCATTATATTTTTCCATATTCCACAAGAATGCTGCGGCATTTAGGAATAATAATAATAATAATAATAAGAGCAACAACGATAAATAAATAGGAAGAAAGATCTCCTGAAAGATATATTTTGCTTCTCGTGCTCTTTCATTACTGTCAAGTCATTATTAATAAAAATAGAGAAAGTTTTCTTCTTCCTCCAATTTATTCTAATTCAGTCTATGGGAAAGGGAAGAAAACAAGCATATAATTTAATGATGACGTCTTTCATTTTATGCGTATCGTCGAATGCCTGTTAATATTGACTTATACTCCGTATGCAAGACTGCCTGGGCGATAGCATGTATTGTTTATATATGATTCCTTCTGTTGTTAACGCGCTGCTCTATATGGCTTCATAAGTAAGTAGATGTTATGTGCAATGGTTGTTTTTGTTCTTTTACACACAGAAGAAGAAATTCACTTCCGTTTGATTGTTTTATTTTAATTGCAAGTCGGTGTTAGAAAGATATGAGCGCTGAAAGCTGTTGCTTCTCTATAGCAAAAATATCCATTTTTTTATTTTATTTTTTTTTTTTCTATTTTCTTAGTTTTTCCTCGCAAATAAAGATGATATTTTCTTTTTATGATGTTTTCTGTTGTATTCCCACACACACACATATATATATATATATATATATATATATATATATATGGCTTAGTTGCCTTGAGGTTTATGTGTTTTTCTTTTTCGAATTTTTCCTAGTGTTTTTCATTTTGCTTTGTGTTAACAGCGCGTGACTTATACATCCGTAAACACTTGTTTGCTCATAATTTAAGCTCACACACATACACACGCACGAAAGCGTATAGGCACGAGTGTGTATACAGTTCTTAGAAATTTCCGCTTGACAATTCCTATAGTTTTTGTGTTTTTAATTAAAAGCAGCTCAGTTGCTTTTCTTAAGCACATCTGTGCCTATACATACGTACATATATACATATATTTTTGATCTTACAGGCCTTCCTGCCTAGTTTATGTTACGGCCATATACATATTTACATGGATGCATGCATACCACTATCGAGAATCGTATTGTTATGTTTCAATGCTTACCGTTTCTTTTGTACTTTTATTTATTTATTTTTCTCGTTTTTCCTTCTCGTACATAAAACTCTGCCTACAAGTTGATGAATTTACGCGTGAGATTTCTTCGAACATGCTCCACTTACAGTTATTGCATTGAAATTTTCTTATATCCTTTCTTGTTCGCTTGTTTTTCTTTTCTATAGACTATTTGTTACATATATATATATATATAAACTGACATATATACGTGCATAATGTACCATGCGTTCGTTATTGCACTCGTATGTAACATAAATGTTCTAAATAGTTTTTCTTTTAGTTTTGTTTTTTTTTTTTTTGCATTTTTATTCAATTCAAGGATACCGCATATAAGTCTGAAAAGGTTTATACTTTCATTTCATATATGATGGAGAAATGTGTGACAAATCGTTGTTGAGAAAATCTTTACACAACCTTGAAGAATAGTATTATGAAAAACACCTTCAACTGAATCACTACCGAAAGAAATGTATTTATTTGAGGGACATGCACCTGTTCATTGCCAACCATACGAAGGTCATTTAATCCTTTTATATTAAAGTTGAAATATTTTAATTTTGTGTATTTTAGAAAGTTCGCTCTTATTAATATTTGTGTATGTAGACACGAGTTCACATCAAATATCGTAACATACAAAAAATTGTAGTCGCTTGAAGACTACTCATCCTTGATGATCATAATCGTTCACTACTTTAACGAAGTGCGCGAAATTTCCGAGAAACGAACCTATTTAATCTTCTTCAAAGTTAATTCTCCTAAAAAGAATTCGAAATTGGACCTTGTTGCCGCATAAGGGCTTAATTTTCATAGGCACTTTTTATACGTTAGGAGGAGGAGGAGGAGGAGGAGGAGGAGGAGGAGCTTAAAAAGATTGGTTCCATTCAAATGTCACACACATTCACATAGTGTATCAAAGTATTGTTGTTTATGTGGTGAATGGTTTTGAATTGAGTCAAAGATCCAATAGTATTCATCCATGGAGCAAAATATGCCAATACAGGAATTTTTTTTGTTAAATATCTCGATAGTTAAGCGTGTCCTTCGACCGATTTGGCCCCATGTGCTATACCAACCTGCTAGCAAGAACTTCCACTATTTGTGCCAAATTTGAAGTCGACAGCTTCATTTCAGACGAACAGGCGGACGTGTTTACATCAATTTAGGATTTGATGCTGATCAAGAATATAGATGTGCACCTATATTATCTGGGCGTTGCAAACGTTTCGACAAAGTGAACGTACCCCACAGCCTTCGATGATGGATATAATAAGAAGGAGACTTAATTATATCTCTGCACATACAAACACACGTTAACACATTTATCTTACAATCACAAAGCAGATATCGTTAAAGTAATTGTTTTCTGATTAAATTTTAATTAAACTCCATATTATTTTGTTAAAGATAAAAAACAATCTTTTTAACCTAATTTACATAGAGTTGTCACAAAAAAATGTTAACTTACATCGGCATTTGTAAAAACAAGTGTCTCTGTCTCTTCCTCTCTCAGTTGTTGCTAACGTCTTACATCCGCCTAAAAAGTCAAATCTAAAAACGTATCAGAACATCTGTTGGAAAACTACAACTAGAAGAAGAATATGAAAAATTTTTTGGTTCCTTAAAATCAAAAATGCAAAAAAGAAAAACTTTTCCGTACATACATGTGCGGTTATCTGCTCTTATCTTTAAGAATATGAGATGAGTACAAAAAAAAAGTCGCAAGAAAAATAATCTGAACGTAAAAGAAAACTAATATACTCTGTTGTCTACATAATAAAGTTAAATTAAACAACAACATTCATAGATATCTGTTATAACATATATATATATATATATATATATATATATATATATATAACATATTATATATCTAAAGAGAAAACAACATTTTTGAAAATCTAAAATAAATTTAGTTTGAAGAAAAAGGAGAAGAAAAAAATGGAAAAAAAGTAAAACTTAGTAAAAACAAAAGATTTTCCAGTTTGTAATAAACCATTTGAAAATTTAGTAAACTTTGTTATTTTCTTTTTAACTCTTATATGATTTCATTAAAGTTTAAAAAAGTAAAAAGCTAAAAAACAAAAAACGACGACGACGAGCAAACAATAAGTAATCTAAAGTTTTTGTTGCCATAGGGCATCAAAATCTAATTTTTGGTTCTTGCTTTCAGTAATTGTGTAAACTATAATTCAACATGAAATCGATCGATGACACAAAATTGAAATTTTCTATGAAAACAAAAACCTATAATATTTCAATACCCATTGACTTAAGACATATTGTTATGGCTTTACTTTTCATATACGTTCTATACATTGATTGCCCTAAATGCAGACAAGAAGAAGAAGAAGAAGAAGAAGAAGGAGATGCAAAATTCAGATAGATATAAATGCATGCCATTCAAAACAAAAGAGATCACAAAGAGGCGGAGCGGGCAGGTAAATTGATGAAACAGAGACGGCGACAAACTTTCAACTTTTCCTCTTTCTTTTTTTTTCATTGTTATTATTTTTGCTTGGATTTAACTCAAATGGGGTTTTGGTTGATCTTTGAATTTAGGAAAGCTCTCGCAAAAAAGAACAATACCGTTATTGGCAAAGATTAGAATTACTCACGCCTGGCTTAAGTAAACATAATGGTTAGTTTTGGCCCCAATTGTCGTTTTGTAAACTTAACAAAGACTTAACTATCAACCAACCAACTAACCAACTAAGCAAACAATCCATCATTCGTTAACATAGTCAATAAGATGACGAAAGTAATCATAGTTTTATTTTGCGTATACGATTCGAGAAGATATATAGTCGCCTCACAACAAACTCTAAAATGTCATTATATTTAGATTTTTTTTATTCTCAGGTAAGATACAGTAAGTGCTTAATGGAAAATGCTTAGATCTTTTGCATCTTTTTGGACCGCAAGTCATTGTTCAGTAGTAGTAGGGGAGAGAGAGAGAGAGAGAGAGAGCGAGAGTACGTTGCAATCAATTTTGGTGTGATAATGATTAGTGAATAATGATTCTTAAATGTATGATACATAGTTTTAGCGTGTGGGTGGGGCAGTGTCTTTAATGATCACATACATATATAAATGTTTTAAATTGAATCCTTGAAATCGTAACCGTAACGCGTTCGTTTTAATCTTTTTCACCTCGAAAGCCATGATTATTAGCAAATCGCGTTCAAGCTTATTAAGGGCAAATTTTAGTAAGTTTTTAATTTTCAATTTTATAAACGGACTCACATAAATGAGTATAACAAACATTATATATATAAATAAACAAATATTGCAAAAAAAGAAGAGATAAAAAAATTCCTCACACAAACTGTACCAAGAGAAAACTGCACGAAACTTTTGAAGCGGAACAATTGAGTATACAACCATCCATATATCCATATATCGAACCCAAGACACCTCTAACTTGGCAAACAATGAATAAAATAGAACCGTAAAGTGGAGTTCTATTTTCTTTTACGTGCACAGATATTTTCTTTTTCCTTTTCCTTTTTCTTCTTCTTCTTTATACTTACACTGCCAAAATGGCAAAGCTATTGAAGCGTTAACAGTATTTTAGTTCCATTCAAAGTCAAACATACTGTCATTGACTCACTCGTTTGGATTTACAAGCACAGTTACGCATATACTCATCCATTGGCATGTGCATTCTTACCACATATTCACATATAACATAGCATAGCTTAAGCTATAGTCCCTCATCTCTCTCCCTCTCTCACTCTTTGAAAAAAGAAAGAAAAAAACAAACTATTTGTCTCTCATTTCCATTTCCGTTTCGATGCTACATTCAAATTCATACATATTTATTATTTCCATTCAAGAGTTCGAGAAGTTAAAACTTTTGTTGAAGACTTCTGCTGTTGCTGCTGCTGTTGCTGCTGTTGCTGCTTCAGCTGCTGCTGTTTTCTTTCTTTGCCCTTTGTCCATTACTACACCATTGTTATTCTTACTCAATGAGGCGAAAAAACAACTCATGAGAGAATATGTTTACTAGATAATGGTTTGTATGAAGCGACCAATGACCGAACGATTTGCTTTCAAACGTTTGCTAACAAATAATTATAATATGAGCTTAACGTTTTTCAACAATTTTAAGAATTGTAGCAATAAGTAAAGAGAAGAAGAACAAAAAAAAAAACAACAACATCGAGTTTAGATCATTTAGTCATTAATAAAATAGTTAAGACTGCCATAAACATATCGATCTTATTAATCAAGTATGAGAAATAACTTTTTTTTTTTTTAAATACTTTAACTACGTAACAAAGCTCGAAGGTTATATAAGAAGGTTATTAAGAAAACATTAATTTTTAAGCGAGCAAATGCTCGCTTTTACGTTTCAATAATAAGCATTTTTATTGATTCTATTAAATGAAAGGAGAGATTATCATCTTCGCCATCTTTGACGATCTTGGAGGTCATGTCGAACCAAGCTGATTGCTTGACAATAAATTCTATTGGTATGGATGAAATTCATCCTGTCCTGCCATTGAATACAGCATTCCAATAAAAAGCACTCGATCTATCCTTAAGAACTTCCTTATGCTCGCTGCGTTTATATCGATGGGGTCAAATAAGGATTTCCGTGCGTTTCTTCCAAAATGGAAGTACTACCAAAGTATGACGTTCACTGCACGCTATCTCTTGTTGGCAACGAATCATTTTTGCTAATGAACGCTAACCGTTAAAAGTTGTACTGATCTTGTATGTGAAATACTTTTGACAACCGTTTAAAAAATTCAAAATGGTGGAATGGAAAAAAGTCCCTATGTCCGGGTTTACGATCCATTATTTTGTAAAATTTCCGTGAAATCCCTTGTTATTCAGTTATCTCTGATAATACGCTGTTGCCCTCTAATGTCTCATTTAATTATTTAACGTAATTGCCAGTACTCAGCATTACTGCAACTCTCTTTGGCTCTTTAGCCACCAAAATAAAAAATAAGCACTGAATACCTCACTAAAATGCTCCCTTGCAGGTCGTTTGACATATTGGCCGCATTTCTCAAGTTTCTATTAGCGCATAAAATTTCATCAGGCATCTATTAAAAGGCTTGCAAGACATAGCAGTCGTAGACACGAAATGTAAAACATTACTCTCGCAATACTCTCAATATCCCGAAAGTGATTGCTCCACGTCTACACAAACAAATCATATTTCTCCCTTGCCTTGTATTTTACACTTGTAGTTACAAGTGTTGACTTGTAATAACACGTTGACAATCTGATATATCTACACTCAATAATTAATTTGTATTCGAAATTTATTTTAAAAAACTTTTTAAATTGAAGAAATGCAATGTGACATAAAATAGAAAAAAGAAAAACATTTTTTGAACCAAAAGAAAAAAAAAGAAAAAGAAATTCAAACGACCGCACACATACATAGAAACTTGTTTAAAATTTACAACAACTTTACCTCTCAATACACAATCTGTGCGTATAATTTTCATAGTTTAGTAATTTCATGTTTATTTTATATATACATTTATATAAACTTGATAATATTAACATACGTTTTTCATTTATTCACTTCTTCAGATCCATCATGGCGCCAAGGATAACTCTTTCACTGGTAAAATAGATAATATAAAGTCGAATACAAATGACTTTTCCAAGTGAATAAAATTTATGCGTTTCATTGCCAATTTTATTAATACGTGCATGTATGTATAAGGGACTAACAAAATCAATTTCTAATATTTAACTTGAAACTTTTTACCATCGAAAACATAAACCGATTAAATTGTTACAAAATTCGAAACCTACTTCCTTTTGACTGACAGCGACAATATGTAGTGTAGTTAGAAAAATTAACTCTATTTCTAAAATATGCTGCGCATTGCTATGGCGATGGGTACCTAAGAGTCGTCTTACAATCAATATCGTATTTTTAATTATATTTCTGTTTTACTTTCTCTGCATGACATGTACGAGTTTGCTGCACGTTACAATTCGCATGTGGAAGGAATATCTAAGAAAGTAATTAAAGTTGCATGAAAAACTCAAACAGAAAATAAAGTAATAAGTAAGTGAATATATGTGTACCCTTATATATACGGTTATGCACATTATATATGTTAATGCGTATTCGTCTTTAGCGCTTCCGTGCAAATGCATGTCGAAAGAATTTTCAGATGAAATAAAGTAGAAACTGAACTGAAGTGAGAAAGCTATGATTGCCTTAAGGCGAATTTTGTATGCCCAACCATTTATCTCTCTCTCTCTCTCTCTCTCTCTCTCTTTCGTCTCCCTCTCTTTCGGACAACCCTAACTTAAATGTTAGGCATATAGAATACTGACCCGGTATCCCTTCTGGAACATTGGACAAGCGAAGAGAATTGAACTCGACCGCCTAATGCCTCGCAACAAAAAAAAAAAGTACTTTTAATAACTTTTAATTTACATGATCCTTGGGCTTTTAAAGGATGTGGATGAGAGAATTCGAAATCTTTGTAGAATCTACTATGAATTCTTTTAAAGATGAAAGATAGATAGAAGTTTTTGGTATGCTCTCGCATGCTGGGTAAGCAAATATAAAAGTCAACGAGAAGAAAACAACCTGCGAAAAACAAAATATGTAGCAACAAGATGCGGCACAACAAACAACTCTAATAAAATAGACTTTGTAATTAAAACACTGTATAATTTTGGCGCAGCCGCGAACATATTTAAATATTAGTTTATGCGGTCGTTCAGATCTTCTACGAATTTATATCTTTCGTAAGTTTTCATTTAAAAAGATTTATTCCAATTTTTTTTTCACTTTCCTGTCGATTGACCGAGGAATTATCCAATTAAAGTTTCACTAAAGAAGAACCACAACATTGCTGCATTTCTAACAATAATAAAATTTATTAGCATTCTGTCAATATAATTTTATTGGCAATAGTTATGAAGCTTAATAAGTTCCCTCATTATATCCTACACCACTTATGGTACAGGGTATATTAAATTAGTACAGACATAAGTAACATACAGAAAGGCTTAATATAGACCCAATTTTTATTACACCGATCGATTCAGAATAATTTTCTAAATCGATCTAAGTCTGTCTGTCTGTCTGTCCGTCTGTCCATGTATTTTTTTGGTTCAAAAAGGTATAATATTCAATGCTTCATGAAGAAGCCATCTGTACCAAATTTGAACCATTGCGGTCTATTTTTTTGGATTCTAGCATAATAAAGATTTTCACGAAAATCCATCCTTTGTAGAGCAGAAAAGTCTGACCCATAATTTCATACAGAAATGAGCTCTACAAACTTTGGACCATCTACGCCTATTTTTGGATCCTGCTCTACGTAAGTATTAAACTTGCACTACATTAGATTGCTTTTTGGGTCCGCTTTCCCATAAATAAGCTCTTGAAAAATATGCCTTTATATAGAAACCAGGTATAATTTTTGTGTTCCTGTCTGGTGTAGGGTGTTAACACTACTCTTAATTGTTTTTTTTTTTTAAATTCTTTGCTTTTATAAAGAGCCCTTATTCACTTCCAAATCGGATATTTACTTTTTAACTTAAACTAGATCCGTTCAGTTTCAATTTTTTTTTCTCAATTCCGTGCTTCAATGACTAATGAACACAAGGATATATGTAGATGTGGTTAAATAGATTTGACTGACATTTTAGACTGACCCTGTCTAGGGATATATGTATTAGATTTTAATAGTTTATATTCTCATCGACAAATATTATGTATAATAAAATGTGTATAGAAAGGTTATTAATTACAGCATGGATGACGTAACAATGCAGTTGCAGATACCTTTTCGATTATTGGAATATTTACCATCAAAAATTACTTTTCTTTTTTGTTGGTTACGTACATCGATGTGCACACACACCTGAGAAGAGCACAACAGTTACATATGTATGTAAAAATGTATATATACATATATAAATAAGTGTAAAAAAAACCCTGTTGCATGAAGAGCCCTAACAAATCAAAATTCCATGTAATTGACCAATTTTCAAAGTTAAAAACTAATTTTTCGCTTGGTTGTTGAACAATTTTTTATATGAAAAAATCCGGACGATAGAAAAAAATTTTAAATTGAATTTATGCTAAGCTTGTTGTACAACATCAGCACTTTTCTAGTCTACAATATTTAACTTATATTTTATTCAGGGCAATAAGAAAAAAAAACAAAAAAAACAACAAGAACAGCCGTACATGTAGTCATACATAATGACTAGAAAAAAGTTTTTATGTCCTTATAAAGGAGCAAAAGTAAATTTCCACTTAGTGTGGATGGAATTTTGCACCGATCGAACCCAATCCATAGAACCGATCGAGACTCTCGTTACAATTGATAATAAGTACGATGATGTAGAGATAAAAACATGTTCGTACAAAAGTTGTTTATGAATTCGGAAAAGGAGACTTAGAGTTCGCGTTTTTTTCCCTCGAAACTGATCTCCGACAATATGTATAAAAATCGGAAATGAAACCATTCAACGTCCTTAGCTTACATAATAATCAATGGAAAACGAAACTCTGGCTCTCAGAGCGTTCGAATTATGCTAAGTAGCATTTTTCCTATTACTGCTTTATTTTGATTTAAACCCATAGATATTTACGAAAAAAAAAAAAAATAAAAAGTAAAAAAGTAAAAATAAAATTGCCAAACTACATAAGTTTGCATAAATAAATTACTAACAAATTTAAAATGTATTTTTACGGTCGAAAGAAAAAAAAAACATTTTTCGAACGATGTAAAAATGTTGTATGCTGTGTGTTAATGCATGTTCGTTCATAAATGTCTTCATCATCATGGTCCTGCAT
>CCAG010020526.1:0-11095 GCA_001077435.1 Glossina morsitans morsitans
CAATTTACACAAGGATTAAATTCAATGATTTTGATCTTTCTCTACATAAAATAACAGTTTGTCAGTTATTGTTATTGAGTTTTACTGTGCATACACACGCTAATCATGGAACGCTCAAAATTGCATTTTCGACACTGATTACGTTTGATGTTTAATTTGAAGAAATCTGCTGCCGAAGCCCATCAAACACTTTTACAAAATGGTGATCGTATCTCATAAAATAAAGGGTTGCCTGGCGGACTCAAACACCTAAAAAGAACTTTGAAACAGCTTAACAATTCGTGAGTCAAGTGTTTCTAGACGTTTAGAGGCGACGGCAAAGATCCAAAAAGAAGGGAAAATGGCTACCATAGGAACGGACTGAAATGAATTGTTTCACCATCGCGGTTTCGTTGCTTGTCAGACCAAAAAAGAAGAGTTTTCTGTGTGTGTGTGCGTGTGTGCGCGCGGGTGTGCGTGTGTGTTTTGTGACTCGTAATAAAAAGTTCGTAGCCTTAAAGTTTTGGTATCCATATAGCGGAATCGGCAAGGTGTAGCGTATTCCGAGCTGCTAAAACCGACAAAGCTATCAAAATACATGGAGCAGCTAATATGTCAATTGGTTCAGAAAATGATTCTGAATGCCTATTCCTTCGTCTCATGCCTGTTGGTGTATTTTTGTGCTTAAACTGCAGGTCACATTTTCTAAGATATCTTTTTTGCATTGCAAAACCCATTAGATTGGATCATTTCTATGATTAAGACCAGTACGAAATATAAATATGGAAAATTTCGGATGGAATCATTTTTTTCTGTTCTCTCATATAAAAAACTCCTTACAAAAAATATACTTGTACATAGATAGCAAGAGCTATTATTGCTGTTATTATTAATTTAGCCAGAGAATAAAATCTAAGAATAATGTCTTAAAGGCCTAAGCTAGCGGTTTTATTGAAAACTCTGTTGAGTTTTGAAACCACGATCATTGGGCTGATAGTCGAGGCTTTTTGCCTACTCTGCGGACATAGCAAGATCAGAGTTTTGGAAAATTAGGACCATAAGCTCTTGTATACGACAATAATTTTCTACAATGTGATTGTTGGTATTTTAGGAGGCAAATGGGTTATTAATGGTCGGCCTTATCCAACTACAATGTTATATAACGTGTTACTATTCCGACGTTTCTGTTGAACAAAAAATGCCTGCGGGTACTTTTTGTTATGATTAAAAGGTAGGCGATACTTTTGCAATTGTCTACTATTGCTGACCGTGTTTGAGTATTTATTCGCCTGCCTTGCAGTAAAGTTTTGCATTGTCTTCAATAGCCTGTGCGCAAAAATTTGGTTTTAATTATCATTTTTGTTATTGTCTTGCATTGCGTTCGTATCTTGTCGCATAGAAACTGACATAGAGTGAGTAAATAGTAAATAACAAAACGTAGAAACTAATTTAACACTTCGTGGCAGGAAGCTTCTTTTGAGCGACAATATGCTTTGTTTACGAAAACTGCAAACTTTTTCTTTCCTCTCCCTTTCAGTGATGCATTGTATACGAGGAAAATAATCAAACATCGAATCTATCTATCTATCATCGAATACGTAGCAACATCTCCTACGCAATAGTATTTCAAGCATTTTTTTTTTTTTAATTATTCATGGGTTTCTCAAATCATTACACAATATGTCGACAACATTTTTGATGGTTCTATGAATGCATGGAAAACACAAACTCATCGCATTATGTAACAAACAATTATAGATTTACCCACACACTCGATTTAGTGGAGACTTTGTCGACGAAGCAAGAGTCTAGAGTATAATTCAACCATTGCTGTGCTTTAGATTAATGCATGCATGGCACATGCAATTGCATGGAATTTTTCTTTTCCTTTTCAAAACAATCTCAGGCAGTATTTTTCAAACATCAACATAATACGATGATAACATGATGTTGCTTTCACTGGCAGCGTGTCCTCATATTCATAGTCATAGGTGTAGTCATGAACTTGCATGCAATTGAAATATGAGAACATTTATAAGACCTGTGATAATTGTGTGTGCTTTTTGGTGCATGTTTCCATTTACAGACATATAACTCTTATGCTGCATAGTTCTTGGAAAAAAAAAATTGAAAAAAATTCCTCTTTACATTAATAAGCGGTGAGTGAAAAATTAATTTAACGCATAGCAGGTTGCCTTAGTAAAGTGAATTGTAATAATTTAATATCTTTAGAACAAGCTGCATGGGAAGGTATCGTGTTAAGTTAACATTGCAAAACAAAGCATTCCCAACACTCAAAGACATCCAAAGAGGAATTCTAATAGCATAACGAGCGGTAAACCTATTAAAAGTGTATAAACAAAGTTAGTAAATAAAACAAGTGAAATTATTATAGTGAAGCAAAAGCTACTTTTAAACGTACTATACAACTTCACTTGATACAATTTTTATTTGTTCTTTTGATAAAATACCAAAAATTCGACCTCATTTTCTCAAGCAAAAGCATACTTTTTATCTTAAAGCTTACATATGACGTGATCTGACTTCGTCAAAATTTAGCGAAACTAGTGTTCTTCTCAAAGACTTTGTTATTCGTCACCTTTATATACCCTATACAACTTTTACTCACTTTTTATTATACGGATCTACGCTTGTCTATCCGTCTGTCCATTTGAATACATGAATATATTTTTGTGTTCAAGTTATAGGTCGCAATTTTAAATATATTTTCATGAAATTTGTTATCGCGACGTTGTTATAAATAAAAAAATTGCATTTTTCGAAAATTTACTGAGTAATAGTGGTCCGGCATTCGAAATTGGTGTGAAAATTGTCGATCGGCTAAGGTAGTTTTTTGAATCCCCTCTCATACAATCGTTCCTAGGAAAACTGAATGATAAGAAGGTCTAATTTTCAATATTTCATGGTGAAAAGTAGTTTATTATATAATTTAGACTACATTGGTCTAATTTCCGAATACCACCGCGGATAGGGATTCTCATGAAACTCTTATATGCCGAAAGGCCTAAGTGTTAATGTAGTGATGAAAATTTGTTCATGACAGTAATTTAACATAAAAATTAAGTGGACCTTATTTGAATTACATGGGTCTATTTCTTAGACGTCACTCCATGCAAGATTTTTCATGAATAGCAAGTCCTTCTGAAGCCCTTGTATCTTATGATGAAAATTAGCAATGTAGCAGAAAAATTAACTGTACCGAATTTAAGTCGCATAGGTCCATCTTTTAGATGCCAACCTCTATATGGGGTATCACGAAAAGCAAGCCTTTATATGCAGGGAAAATCTAATTTTTAGTTTTTTATGACGGACACTGAAAAATATTAAAATTTTTGAGATGTAAATTAAATTTGCCAAATTTTAGTCATGTCATGAGATGTTTTGAGCATCCGCTAATATGGGGACTTTCATGAAAAATATCCTTTTGTATGAAAATAATGTGTAATTGTTACCAATACAATTATCTTGTTACCAAAACAAGTATATAATTGTATTAAGCGAGGTGGTGTAAGGTATCTAAAGGTCAGCCTTGCCTGACTGTAATGTTCTTGGTTTTTTGTTACGAAGTACTAAAAATTCGATTTTATTACTATACGAAGTCCCACTCTTTCCTTATATGATATAAAGTCCAAAACATTAACAGACGTGACCCAAATTTGCTCAAACCATGGACTAAATTATGGATGAATTTTCAAGAAATATTAAAAATTAAACCGTTTTGTTTCGTTAGTGATGTTTAATTTTTCGTAGAATCGCTCATATGGGAAGGAAGTCCAAAAATTGGTCTCATCTTATCCCGATTTTCTACGTTTATTTTGATGAGAACTTTTTCTCACTTTCTACCCATTCTTGTCGAGAAATATTAATAGTTGAAATTTTTTCTTATGACAACTTTTTTAATGTAAGGTGTTACGTGGAGAATGGATAGGAACGTACTTCGATCGATTTTCTATAGAGTTCGGCCTTGATCAAAGACGTATCTATGCATCAAGATTCGTCAAAATATCTCAAAAGTGGCGTTATGTAGGTTTAGACTAAATATATGAATGTACATAGGGACAACTACTTAACTTCGACTTAAGCAATTCTGAGTGTTGGATACATCCGCACGCATTTAATATACTTTACATACAAGTGGTGTAGGGTATAACGACATGACGTTAATTATAATGAAAGGAAAAAAGGATATCCTATCCTTAAGAAATAAGAAAGCATAACATAAAATATCTTAAAAAAAAAAAATGAATAAATATGACCCTCAACAAAAGCAAAATAATAATTATTTTGCATAACTTTTTTATATCCACCATCGAAGTATGAAGGTATATTCAATTTGCCAAAACGTTTGCAACGTCTAGACGAAAGCTTCAAAGGCCCCGCAAAGCATACAAATTCTTGACCAGTATAAAATTTAGAATCGATTTAAACATGCCCGTCCGTTTGTCTGTGGTTGCTTCCCAGGCTTTTTGCTTACTAGACATAAATTAAAATAGACACACAACAAGACTTTCCACATATATTGTACAACGATCGACCATAGAATACAAAAATTTCGTTTTTTGTTTTTTTCTTTAGTTCTTTTAGTTTAGAATAACGATTGTGGGCACAAAAGATTCGGTCACAGCCGAATTCAATTTTCTTACTTATTTATATTATATTATTTTACAATGTTTTCCTCTACCTCCAGCTAAATGAATGTGAATAAATATGACAGCGTAGCGCGTGCATACAATAAGAGGCAAATTGTTATTAATTTTATTAGCTTTAGGGATTTTTTCGTAATGTCCGTTTAAAGTAATAAAAAAAATTTGTAACAAACCTATTAAAACTTAATTATAAGTCCTTTATGCAAGTTATTTATAAGTCCGATTAAAAGTAATTTTATATTCAAAGTCCGCACTTTTAATAAAGCAGTTTACCTATTGCCTTTTCGCTATGCTCATATAAATGATGATGATATGATTTCTAGATATGATGACGTTGAAGGAATCAATTAACTGATGTCTTCAACACCAAATCACTAAACGTAGCTAAAGTAGTCCTTAGCAGTTCCTGGTTATACGAATATTTGTGTGATATCTTGCTTTGTCTTGTTGGAGCCACATGTCGAAGATTTAGAGATCTTTTCATTCATCTTAGAAGTAGTTGACTCTTGAATGTCTGTGGGTTGTAGTTACCGTTTATATTAGCTGACAGACATTTTTCTGCAAAGAAAAAATCCCACAACTCAATAACGCTGGGAATTAATCGCCAGGGAATCGCAAAGTCAAGATTGTCACACCTTTTTTTAACATTGAGTCAAACAAAAGCTTTCATTGAGAATGACTTTTTGGGGGAAATAGTTGTATTAGCGAATACATTTTAAAGCTAATTCGTAAGAAATGTTCACCTCCTCTTCTCAAGTTCTCAAGTCTTTGCGATATATTTACTCACTAACATTGAGTCAAATAGGATGTTTATCGCTTTATCGCCGTAAGCTTGTAATGAGAACCAAAATATTTCTTCATAAGCATGCATCCATTGATGACTTACGAGTTATGATTCCAGGAGCAAGCACACAATTTTTTCAGGCATAAATCTTGAACTTAAATCAGAAACCCATTTATGCCATGCTGCAGTCATTTCAAAAATGCTTTCGATCGGGCGACACTGTCATAACTAATCAAAAATTATGAGAAATCTATTCCATTTTTCAAAGCAGAGCACACCCGAACATCTGTTCTACATTTTGACTTTTGTATTGAAAAAACTTACTTTCGCCGCCTTTAAGTCAAAATGAAAACTACTCAACGTATGTATGAAAAGTTTCGACACTAGTGGAACAAGAATACTGCACGTAAAGTATTTTTTTGGCCACTCAAGGGATATCAACTATAGGTGAACGCAGTGATGGCCAGGAAAATACACGAAGGGGAACAAGTCAGTGGAGATTTTGTAATTGCGAGTCTTGAGAATGAAATGAAGTGGAAGTGGAAGAAAACGGTGAGAAAGCCTAGTCCTCTCATGTTGAAGAACTTGATTGGTGGAAAAATCTCTCTTATCTGCATTGAATACTTGCTCCGGATACATATGTACATATGTATGCATATATATATACACATATACACATATATACATGAGCTCACATAACGTCGACATGTGAACATCGTATCGAATAAGTCGAGTAAAGGGTGAAACGGCATAAGCATTTGAAGTGAGACGTACGATTTTGGCGAAGAAAACTCGTTGAGAACGGTTTAAAAATCTTCCATTGAATATTGAATATCAGTGAAGGAAATACACAGTTTTACCTCAAGGTGCGTAGACGAAAATGTTTCTAGGTAGAGTTTCTTAAGTAAGCAGCACCAAATACTAAACACTCTTTATTGACCTTTTGATGTTCGTGTATCGCACAGAAATAAGAAAATAATGCTAAAGAATAAAGTCTTTTATCTGTGCCAACTCCGAAACTTTTCATCGTTTACTGCAAAAATCATTTTCCTCATCGTTACTCAAAGTAATAAATAATCAATGCAACATAGCTGTCGGATTCCTTGGTTAAGCAAGCAGTTAAAGGTTTAAATTGTCAGCGGTTTATGTGTATTTATTATTAAGTCTAAAGTATTTTTTGGCATTTTGCATAGATTTGGTGCAACACTAAGGAGAAAATTTATGGATTCTCTTCGATAAAACCTTAAGTCTATCGATATGAAAGCCAGCATTGAAATTGAATGCTGGAAAAAGTGTGACAAATGGCTGGCTAGGGAGATAAGAAATTGCAAGCGGAGGCTTGTTACAGTCACTATTAGTGTTCGTTTAAGCGTTGTTGTGTGTGGCAATGTTGTAGCATTAAAATCATAAATTTTTTACTAGTTGTCTGGATTAATTTTTATTATAAACAGTGTTGTTAGTCTAACGTAAAGGAATTCACGATGTGATTCAATAGACTAAGAGAAAGTTATGTGCAGGCAACTCTTGGATAAGAGTAAGTCTTTAACATCTTACAACAGATGGTTAACAATAAACTTGCAAGAAAATTAAATTGTTAAATATAAGTCGTGAATAGAAACTTCAAGGTCGGACGGGGATACTAGAGTCTTTGAAATAAAAACATGATGTATGCAATACTTTGAGAATATCAACAGCATCTATTTAACTGCACGCCTTTTTATTAACGTTTTAAAGAAAAATTTTGCATTTCCACTTCGATGAGCTGATTTTTCGTTAGGTTTTATACATCTTTTCGGCAATAAGATACTTAAAAGTTCTCTGCACCCTTCCTTATTGGAAAGTCTACAAAATTTAATTACATTTTTCTAATCTATTCGAATCTAATTTTTACACTCCGCCGACAGATAGTATCACATTCATTTACTCATCCCGACTTGTAAGCAGTAAAATTGTTGGGGCAAAGTGCATTCAGAGATCATTGCAAGATAATGTGTTTCTTTGAAGGGATCGCTCAAACACGCAGAAGGACTTTGTGCGGAGCATTTGTGCAGACAGTATCCCTCGGCTAAATCTTAGTCGGACACGACGACAATCTAACAATTTAGAGTCTACGAAGAGACCAGCTCCTGCCATCCACAAGGTCAAGCTATCAATGAACAGCACTCTTTCTTTCCTAACCATTACCACCCGATTAAATCCAGCTTGTGAATTTCGTTTATCAACCCCTTCATTTCATTCTCTTTATAATCATATGGCCATACGCAATAATGCCAAATTGCGTTGCCGTTACGATTCTTTTTTTGTTTAAAATCACTTGCCTTACATCTTCTTTGCTACCAAGGTCCCACGATTGTCGCTTGATCGGTTTCCAGAGATTGTCCGAGTACAGCAGTGGTTCGCAATATCAAGTGCGTACTCGATTTAATGTCATTCTCTGTGAAATAAGCTTTCAATGCATTAACGATCGTAATTGGCCAATGGGCACAGCGTCTATTAGGTTTTGTAATTAATGAGATATTAGGTGGCAAAGCAAGTATAGGTATCTTCCATATTACTTTCTTTTCCAATTTTGGTCTATGATGCCTATTTCCGGAAAGATATGGAAACCGTTCCGCTCGTATGTAATTAAATTTTTATGGTTTGGAAAATTTCACCAATAGTTCGATATAAGCTAAATCATTACTTATGCTTTGATGAACCCAATCTTCAAGCAACCAACCTAAGCAAGTGACCGAAAATGCAATGTTCTGCGGCTGTTTCCCAAAAATGTGTTTTCGGAAGGCACGGACCTTATGCAGCTTACGATAGGCCGTTTTCCATCAGTAAATAGTAAAGTGTTTCTGATTAGCACACCATTGGCATCCATGACTAGACATTTTTCTATTGACAGATTACGTCGATTCGACGTCTCTTTTCCAGCCGGGGTAGCATCTTGGGTTGTTATAATTCCGATTTACTAAGCCTTTTATGTTTACGTGAGCGTCTTTTAAGTGAAATAAAATTCGAATGCTTTCCTTTGACAATCGGAGAAAGATGATTATTAACTAACATAAAAGACATGTCTTGAAAACTTTCAAATCAAGTTTACTGAGCGAAATGAAATTTTTCAATATTTGCTTTCTTTGTCTAAAGAAAGAAAAAATGTCAATTATTTTATAATTCACACTTATGTGCACATATATTTTAGTTTTAATTTTTGAAAAAAAACAAAAGAAAAAAAAAAAGGAAAATTTCGTAATCTTTGTAAAAATTTCGTTGTTATTTTATTCACAAGTTCGCTGGATTTGGAATTGTAGCGTAACGCCAGTAATGTACAAAATTTCGCTTAACGATGAGAGCCTCTGCTATGTATGGGAAAATACTTCGAGTTCCGCGTATGAAAGTTGTTATGATCCCAATGGCAAAATGAAATTGTAGAGAGCTTTAGCAGCAGGCTTGCCAATCAAAGCTCTCTTTGCCAGGCTCCGTGGCTTCCCGTAACCCTTTGGTTAGCCTTGATCATAACCGTCTTGATTTCGATTTGCAGCTTCAATGAGCTTTTTAATTTATTCCGTGACAGTCAGCGAAAAATATGGATTTACCTTCGACAAGAATGTTACGCATTAATTTACTGTTTGTTAAAAGAATAAAGTGCCGAATGATGGGGATTTTGTTTTTGCTTAATGCCTGGCTGTTCATATGGTATGCCTCTATGAACATAACTTTCACGTACGTGTTTCTCTGGTTAATCATTACCATCATATTTGGATTGGAGCTGACGTTTCGCTTGTGTAAAATCTTGCATTAATGACTTTGTTGGTTTTTTTTTTTTTTTTTTTTTGTATATAAAACATATCAAAATTTTGTGTATTGAAAATATAAGAATGAAATAAAAAGCAAATAAAAAATAAAGTAATAAAAGTAAATTAAAAATATTATTATTATTATTATTATTATTATTATTATTAAAATTTTAGACCAATGAAATAAATTCTTAGACTAAAAAAAAAGACATTGATCACTAGCAACACAGGCAATCGGCTCTAATTTATAAAAATGTACATTAGATATTGAGCCTAGTAGTTTTAATAAAGTAATATATTGAATTGATATTCTGCTCTGAAGCTGATTTTAGAATGTCGAACGAGCTAATCGTTCCAAATGCAATACTTCTAGCCAAGGAAAAGGTAAGGCAGCCGCAGAGAATGTGCTTTATAGTAAGAATTTGCTCACAACTGCAGGTTGGGGGCGGAGACTTCTTCAAGATCCATTGGTGGGTTGCAATTGTATGCCCAAGGCGAATTCTCGAAAATGTTTGGATCTTGATTTTCTCAACATTTGTTGGATATAAAGGTGAAATTAGTTGAGGGTTAATAGAAGAGTAGTGTTGATGATGGTATCGTAGATTTCCTCCTGTAATTTTCTCTTTAACTTTACCTCCAATGTATCTTTGAAGTTCCAATTTTTCCATGACATCATCTAGATATAGCAGCATACTTTGCCGCTTGCTCAGCCTGCTCATTTCCCAGTAAACCGATATGACTAGGAACCCATAACATTTAAATTTTTGCTTAATTTGTTGATGGTGCTATATCTCGAAGTCGAAGGATTCCGAATAGCTTGTAATACAGACAAACTGTCAGTAACAATTACGGTTTTAAGTTTATTTTTATGGGCAAAGTTCTTTCCCATAGTACTTTCGTGAAATATGTGATTGAGAAGAAGCATCTACCACGGCACAAGCAGGAGGCAGACCAGAAGATTTTGACCACTCTGTATATAAAAGATTCCAACCGGTACTCTCCGGTAATTGGGTTTTTTCAGCTATTAGATTCCTGAAGACGTAATTTAGAGTAACTTCTTTCTTGTGCATAGACAGCGAGATGTCAAAAAAGCAGTCCTTCAAAATCCATAGAGGTTTAACACCAAAATAGCGGACAATTTTTAAGGGAATGTCCAATTCCTTTGCGACGTACAAACAATAATCAATTGGAGACAGTGACTTTGGAATTTTCTTCGCAATAACAGTCTTTCTCACGTCATCACCGAGAGTAGATTTGTTCGAATGAAGAAGCTTGGGGACTATTTTAGCTTTTAACTCATAAAGTCTATTTTCTAAAGTTAGAAGACCAACTTCAATTATAATATTATTTATGGGCGACGTCCGAAAAGCATAACAAGTTGCTCTGAGGGCTTGGTGATAAACGGGCTTATGAATGTTGATATTAGATTTGCAGCTATTGCCATAAATTATCAAAGCGTAGTCAATCTTGCTTAAAACAAGCATTTTGGTAAGATAGGCAATAGTGTTAATGTGCGCGTGGCTTTTCCAAGCAACGTACCGTATGAAATTCGCTCTTGCTAAAATAGAACTTTTTAACCGAAGACAGTGTGTTTTCCAACGATAATTGTTGGAAACCGTGAGCCCGAGAATATGGAGCGCCTGCACGTTTAGCATTGGTAAGTCGTTAATCAGTCAATTCCTGCATCGCACACCTGTTTCCGACAAATGTGCATTTTTTTTTTTGATTTTTATATAGAAATTTTAGCGCCTGACGAGTTTGCCCATGTGGAGATCTTTCGTCCAATAGATTCGAGGATGTTGATTGCCTTCGCGCTGTTCTTTTCTTTTGTTAAAATGTACACATCGTCCGTTAGTTTTTTAAATTGCACCTATGACCAGCGT
>CCAG010020539.1:0-13945 GCA_001077435.1 Glossina morsitans morsitans
CCTACTAAGCATTTCCAGCGTCTTTCTTGCCTGTTTGCCTTGTAGCAGAACGTGAATATGTTCCTTTCTCATTTTTTTTTTTCTACTTAGAGTTAATTTTTCTTTTTAAATATTGTTTTAAGATCCTTTTTAATTATTTTCATTTCACATAGAAGGCATTACTGTGCAGGCTTTTTGTAAAGCAAGTTTTTAACTGCTACTAACGTTTCCCTTTCCTTTCATTCTTTTTATCCAAAACAATAATTGGAACATTTTTTTTTTCTTTTCATCCCATTTAATACGATAATTAAATGCATTAATTATATGCATAAAGTTTCTTATTGTTTATATCATTTTCTTCTTGGGCAGTATTTAACTTTTTAATTGCAATTTATTTTATGCCAACTGCAGTGAATCATAGCTTAACATTTCTTGGCAAGTAAGTGCGATTTAATTCATAATTGAAGAAAACATTTTATTCTTTTATTGAATATGGCCTAAAATTTTCTAAATTTTCTAAGATAAAAAATTCTTGGTAATGTAATCTTAAGCTTGAAATAATTATCTTCAAATAGCTCTTATACAGACGATGTAAAATATATGCGAGAACAAAGTTCAAATGTCTTACAAAATGAAAAAAAAAAAAACAAGTAAAAATATTATAGTGAGCCAAGACCTATCGTTAAATATCCTACATCATTTTTACAATTATTCATGTATATCGACTTTTCAAAATTAGGCGTTATATGGAAAGCGGTCGACAAGTCTAACTCAAACTATTTTCATCAGCACTCGTCAAAGTACGTCCGTGTATTAAAATTCATCAAAGTATCTCAAAAATTACAAGCTGTACGTTCAACACGACATGGAAAGGCGGACAGACAAGCAAAAAAACAAGTAAAAATACTATGGTGAGCCAAAAGCTATCGTTACGTACCATACATCGTTCTACAATTATTCATGTATATCGACTTTTCAAAATTAGGCGTTATATGGAAAGCGGTCGACAAGTCTAACTCAAACTATTTTCATTAGAACTCGACAAAATGCGACGGTGTACCAAATTTCATCAAAGTATTTCAAAAATTACGACGTGTACGTTCAAAACAAAGCGGACAAGCGGACAGACAAGCAAAAAAACAAGTAAAAATACTATGGTTAGCTAAAAGCTATCGTTAGGTACCGCGTAACGTCCTACAATTATTCATGCATATCATATCATATCATATGATACTTTTCAAAATTAGGCGTTATATGGAAAGCGGTCGACAAGTTTAACTCAAACTATTTTCATTAGCATTCGTCCTTGCTCATTAGCAAACTATTTGCATTAGCAGTATACCAAATTTCATCAAAGTATCCCAAAAATTGGGACCTGTGCATACAACAAGAGAAGGTCACGCGGACAGACAAGCGTAGATTGATTCAGAATCACCATATGAATCAATGGGTGTAAAATAAGAAGGGTCTATCTAGAGTCCTTTTTGGTTTTACATACGCCTCTCCTTTTTGGGTTTACATATAGTCACACAAAGTCAACATACCGTTGTACCACAAGTGGTGTAGTGTGCAAAAATTATTTAAATGATTTTATGGACGTTTCACTAAATAAACAGGCTCATCGTCTTTTTCCGCAGCATTTTTATAGAATACTTTTACTTCATTTGTACATATATTATAAAATATAGTATAGTTTAAGGAGCAATGCAATTTATATGATTTATATGACATTACAGGTTGTATCCTAGTGTTTAAAAATTTCATTCTTGACAATTTGATATGATTATGTAAAAAAATAGTCGCTTTTAAAATATTATTTTATTGCCGTTGAGTAAAATTGTAAGCAGTCCAAGTGATTGACAACGTTTCTCTTTTTAATTTTTACGACAAAAAAGTTTATTATATAAATTTGCAGTCAAACGCGAAAATTTTAACTTTCCTTGAAGTTTCTTTTTTTACATTGACTTGAATAACTTTTCCTTATTTTCTGTGATGTCGTAATAGTCCTTTTTTTTTGTTTTATTTTTCCTGCCATTATCTGTTGCATAGATATATTTGGCTAATTAACTTATGTGGCATACTTTTAGTTAGCAAAAAAAATTTTTAAAAAGATTTTACAGCAAATGCTCGCTAATTACAATATCGTTGTTATGACTACGATGATGACGATAATGAGCGAAAGTTTTAATCCTTTATATACTTAGTTACAAGAAATTCTCACGGATAATATAAAGACTGGTTTTAGTGTCGACTCTTTTGAATTGAAATGCACAAATGTATAAAAAAATTCAAAAGTTTTTCACTTTAATTATTATTATTATTATTATTATAGCTATGAAGGATTTAACCATTTACGTACTTAAGCGAATCAGGTAAAGTTCTTTTCTGCATACCTGCAAGCATATTAAGCTTACATATCGCAAACGGATGCGAAAAGTTAGGCAATTACAGCTAATTGTACACTTTATAACATGTTGGCAACGGCATTAAAAACCTGCATAATTGAAATAATCCAACCAATAAAGTCAGTGAAAGTAATTTTTAAAGTACGCTATGGCTTTAGTTGTGAAAAAATTATTGAACATCAATGAACATAACATATCGGAAATGGGAATAAGCTTCTTTTGATTCCTTAGTGTATCGGCACAAGATATTTGGTTCAAACTATTTTTTACCGCTAAGTATTACTTCCGCTGTCACTTAAGGAGTGGAATATGAATTCTCTTCAGAAGGCAAGCACTTAAGGAGTGGAATTACAATTCTCTTCAGACAGAAATCACTTAAGGAGTGGAATATGAATCCTCTTCAGACAGCAAAAGTGATCTTTTTTGACCATCTAGGCAAGAGCTATCAGGACAGCACATTCTAGGCTAGTCTTAAGTGCTTAATGACGTTAATAAATCGTATTCTGCTTTCGATGACATTACTTGATGAGATCAACTTCACTGTCCCAAAGTGTTCCTCTAGAAACCTTATATTTATTTATAAAGTTCAGTAAGTGTAGATATTATTACCAGCTTTTCAAGCAGTTTAGGGTCCCTTGCAAATTTTATATCTATATTTTAACCACAATATCGGATTCTTGAAATACTTTTAAATCTATTAAATCTCCTAAAGACACGCGCGTATTTACCAACGCCGAATCTACGTAAACTTCTAAACATGATGTATTCGTTTCGATTTAAAATATCGAACTATATTTTTTCGCTATTATCTGTTGTCAAGCTTTCGCATGTTTCCAAAGGCGTAGCGATTCACTTTCAACTCTTATTTACACCCGATATGGGTGTGTGACTGCGCTAAGCGTGCACATGCTTGTTTATATCCATCATCGAAGGATGCTGAATATATTTGTTTCGTCAAAACATTTGCAAGGCGCAGAAGAATGCTTCAGAGTCCTCAGAAATTATATATAGTCTTGATTAGTATCAAATTCTGAATAGATTTGAGAAGGTCCGTCTGTCCGTCTTTGTAATGTCTCGTTGTAATCATTTTGCTGTTCGAAAAAATGCACAAATGTTGCACGCATATTGGTATTGAAAATGGGCCAAATCGGTTAAAGAGCATCCCTATGGTACTGCGTAAAGAATAAGAAATTGTTATTGTACTCATCACTCATAAAGTGCATCAAATAGATCTGTAAAAATTTGGGCGTATAGACTTTGAGCGATGCTATAGTACCGGTACATAAATGGAAAAAATCGATCACGCCTATCCAATTTTATAATGTGCCATAATTTAATTTTTTTTTTTCTAAAATCTTTATAATCCAGAGTAGCAAAGTCCAGAAACCCTATAGATATATTCGGCTAGTTTCAAATTCAGAATACAATTAGACATGTCTGTCCATCTGTTCGCCTGTGTAGTAATTCTTCCGCTCGCACAAATGAAGATATCGGCTAGGAAGTTGCGAACGTATTTGACAATGATTTAAACTTGCCCTGCCTGCAACAAGGACTGAGGACAGCTTTGCTTTTCATGGGTTTTGCTCTTCACTCATTAACTACAGCAAATATATAATTTTTCACTTTTATTCTGAACATAGAACATGAAAAATCAGCCACGCCCATCCAATAGTGTAGAGTACGAAAAATTAATATCTTTTCTTTTTTTTTACTCTTTCTTAGGATATCGGTGATGCGTATAAACTTGTTAGATTTCCAACTCTTCTAATCTTGAAAGTTTTGTGAACTTATTGTGATTAGCTAAGGATTAAACGGATACATTTTTCGTATCTATTTGAAAGTAAGCTTTCAAATGGGAAATATAATTTTTGATATTTTATGAATAAAATAAGCGAAATGTCGATTAAATGAAGTGTATAGTGTAGCGTATTTCATAATTGGCTTTGGCCAATTATAACGTTCGAAATCTTTTTTAATTTAATTTAATAATTTTGGTTAAAAATATGCATATGATAGTGACTGACCGTAAATGAGATAACGAATTATGTTCCGATTAAGCAATAAACAATGCAAATAATCGCATGCGTAAATAGCATGATAGAATAAATGATGAATAGCATGATAGAATATATGATGAATAGCATGATAGAATTATTGTTTACTGCTGTATTTGTAACTAATACTCATTGAACTTATAATTAGTTCTCTATTGCGAGAAACATATGTCAGAATGCAACATACATGGGAAACTGTAACATCCCTTTAGAGAGAGAAAAATGGTTGCTTTCATGCATTAACTTATCTCTATTAGAACAGAGCTCAAGCACGTTTCTAACCATTATAGATGCAAATTTCATTATGACCTCTTTGTTCGGTCATCAATCCGAAACCTTTTATTACCTTACAGCAGCCAATTTATAGATGCATCCAGTTTAGTTAAAATTAATTCTATTCATCAATGATGAACATATATGTATATATATATATATATGTGTAAGTGTATAACGAAAGGTATTTGCTTTTGGATGCTGTCGGAAACAATGTAACGGCGATCAAGTAGTTTAGTTTAATTAGCATTTCAATGCATTCATTCATTTCGTTTTAATCGACCTATGCAGGAGCTACATATGGATACATATATATGTATATATTCTATGTATAAAAAAGTTTTGAGGGCTTTTTGTAACTTTGAAATTTTTTTTGTTAAATCGTTAGCGTTAGCTACGACTTTTCCCCATCTTTCAGGTAAAAAATGTTCCCAAACAAAAGTGAACATGTACTCTACACCGTTTGAAAGTTTAGTGATCAATGATTCATGGGATAGTAGTTTCATTATTTCACAGAATTTGTGTTGACCATAGTGACCTTCCGAACGTTGCCGCTATATTACTTCATATAGAGCAAATTTTCAAAGTATCAAAAAAGCGAAATTTGATGAATGAAGAGAAGCAAACATACTAAAGTGATGCACGGCTCACCATTAAATACCCTACGCCATTTCGCTTAATAAAATTATTCATATAAAAACTTTACAAAGTAAAGCGTTGCACGGGAAATGATCAAAAAAATTGGTCCGATTCGAAGCATTTTCAATAGAGTTTGTGCTTGGGACGAAACATATCGGTAGGTAGCAAATTAGATCGAAGCATTTCAAAAATCGCGATTTGTAGATTGTACCCAAGAAAATACAAAAGGCAATTAGACGGAAGGACAGATAAACTTAGGACTAATAATAGGAAAGTCTATCTGACGTCCTTGTACCTATCGCAACTTAACGCGCAAACTTAATGTACCCTTGCACCACAAGTCGTATAGGATATAACAATAGAAGGGGACGACTTCTCTATTGCAGATTAATTGTTCATTTTCTGTGCATATGTACGCGTGCATCTACAGTTTGCTTTGCTAAGATATTCTTGTGAATCATATAACATCGATGCCTTTCATTCACGCGCTAATGCGGTTTGGCGTACGATATAAAAAACTTTTAAAAACATTCCTTCGCTTTTCTACACTCAACTCAAATGTTGTCTTAACTCTTGCAGAAGACGTTCATGTATTTCCTGTACATTTCTTTCGTCTGCGACGGCAATGCATATGTTTTTCTTGTACATGTACTACTTTTCTGGCTGCCTCCTTTGACTGTGCAAAATATGTTAATAGTTCACGGCATACTAACACTTGAAAGGAATGTTCTTTTGTTTAAGATAATTACACAACTTTAATAATTTTCTTATAGTATTTCTCCAGAAATGTTATCATAAGGTTTCGAAGAAAGTTTTTCTATTGATTTTCTTGCAAAACTATATTCATTTAGAAGAGAAACATTCCAGTGCAAGTAAAGTTCAAGTCGATTGCTTACATTTAAAAAGCATTTCTAAGAAAAATTCACTTCAAAATGATTTCCATCAGCCATAATTGGCAAAGCTATATCCTAGTAAATGTTGTTTCTTGTTTTTTTTTTTATAGGTACAGGTTTTCTTCATTCATTCAAAAAACAATATTAACATATTCATAAATATTTCCTCATGGAATGCTTTCACAATTAACTTAATTACATTTCCTTTAACGAATTACTTAACAGTATTTTTGAACGAGTATCTTAAAACTATAGTGGGCCGCAGCGTGTCATTAAATGCCTTACATCGTTTCGTTATCCGCACGACTATCTTTCAAAATAAGACATTATATGGGATATGAACGAAAAAGGGATCCGATTCGACTCATATTCAATAGTATTCGTCCTCGGGCCAAAGGACGTACCAAATACCAAATTTCCTGGAAATATCTAAAAGATTGTGACGTGTAGATTGAAAGCAATTCGGACAGACGGTCAGCCAAGTTTAAATCGAATGACTCCGAGCCCGTATGACAAAGGCAGCCAAAGGCTCTTTGAAGGCCTTCTAGGTGCGGCACAAATACGCAAGTAACGTAAGTTATAAAAAACTGCAACTGATTATGTTTTCATATCATTTACTTTATTTAATTTTCGCAAGTAACACTTGATACGGACTAAAGTAAATGCATAATAAATGCCATCATAATTAATTGCGTGATACACGATGACAAATACTCAGTTGATTGTAAGAAAAAGGATGAAAAACATGCCAGTCTCTATATCTCGCTTCTACTCTTTTACTTGCTTTTTCTTTTCTTCATAACAATTTTAACGCAATCCTTGACCGAAATGTCTTTAAATAACTTGTAACTAAAGACAATCGAAAACGAAAGCCAAAAAACAAAAAAGAAGAACAGTTAAAAATGTTTGTAATTTCTCTTTTTCAGATCCGCAACACAAGCCATGTTTCCGTTACATTTTGAACCAATTATCGCAATTATTTAATATAATCAACGCGGGATTTATTTCTTTGTTTTTCGCTTACTTTGCTATTTGTTCTGATCATCGAAACGATTTTAAGTAAACTTATCACAAACATATTGATGCTCTTTCGCCAAACGCTTTAGTCACTCGTATGAAAGACAATACGGATTATCTGGTATGCTTTAGTTTCAATTTTCACGAGATTCTCTTTCTTAAGTCGATTGCATTTCAATGCAAAGTTACTGTTGCTCTCCTCAGCAAACTGATTATCGCTGTTTAGAAAACGTCACCATGTGATTGACCAAATGCTTTATGTGCTGTAGGTTGCTACTTTTCTCAAAGGAATGTATGAATCAGAAGTTTGATAAATAGATTCGTCCTATCACTTAGTAAAGGTGATTTCACGTTGCAGGTACACTAATAGAAGGGCTGGCCAGACTACGAACGCTTTTGAAGATACCTACAGGCGATTTCAGTTTATGGCAATATGCTTCTCTTTATTATTCTATCGCATAGACGACATTTCCAGCGAATAAAGATAATACCACATCCTGCTTTGCATCAAATAAAAACACTACTACCTTATCCTGTCTCTAATAAAATTTCCTTAAACAAAAATTTTAGATATGATAAGTTTTCACTTCGTATAATTTAGACTCTGAGTTGACCTGGAAACGTCTTTGCATAAGAGATCCCTCTTATTTTATAATTCCAAGAACGTTACATTCGCGCTATAAAGTTTGCAAAACACTGTAAACTGTGAAGGGGAAAAGTAATCTTTTCTTATATTTTTTTTTTGTTTAAAAATAAGATGCCAGACATCAGCACCCAGCGCCATATTACTCGAGACGTCTTCGTGAACCCAGCTAAACGAAGAAGCAGTAAGTTTCGTTATCTGTTTTTGCCATCTCCATGGAAGAAATTGCATACAACCAGAGATAACTAAATATCAAGATGAATGGTTGGTTAGCAGTAAAAAGTATGAGGACGGGTATGAGGAATGGTGCGATAAGAGTAACAGAACAACTCTAGATGTGCCGAAAGGAGTTCGATACGAGGCCAAGTCAGGTCAACAGAACTGATGGTAGAAAGACAACTAGAAATAATCAAATAATTAAAAATCATTTCGAACTATTTACTTAATAAATCCAAAATTTTTGGGCCAAATCGGTCAAAGAAGACGCTTACAGTACCACGTACGCTGAGAACATCTCTGTGTTTCAAAAGGAAAACAATTTGTTTTTTTCTCACTCTCTTTTTTCTCACGCTCTACTGAACTGGATTGAAGCATTTAAACGTATTTATCGAGAACAGAAATCTTTCGTAATAAATACAAATACTGCTGTTCTTCGGAATGGCTCGACTGCTCAGATTGTCGTCGGTAGCGTTACGCACTAAGGCCATGAAGTACTGCAATGGCCCTTCTTATCCCTTCAAATTCAAAAAAACGGCGAAGAATTTATCAACAGAAAGTCTCTAATAATATTAAGATGTGCCTTAATACTAAATAAGTCAGTAAAGCAAGTGAAGGATAGAAAATTTCATTGTTATCAAGACAAAGAGCGAAGGTATCAGGGTTCATAGATCACGTTTTGACAGCGAAAATAGGTAATGACAAAGGGATAAAACACGATATTCTTATGTTGATGGTTCGATATGATAGGAGATTGCCGTGGCGACGTTAAGTTAGTAAATCAAGACAAAGACAGAAAGTTCATCGTTCTTCTTTTTAGATAAAGCGGTGATCGGTGTTCGGTATGTATGAAGACAAACAAAAAATTCTTTTTGAAACGATAGTCCATATATAATTTTCTATTCAATAACAACGTCAATGCGTAAAAAAAATACTTTTAAACATGGGAAAAGTGCCCGTAAATCAATCTTCTTCTGTAGTAGGAATAATAGGTTGCCATTTGTTAGGATTTACATAAATATTGGAAATGGTGCCACGTAACGTAAATATACCACGATTCAATGGGACCGGTTTAGGCTTTTTTGCCACATCGGACGACCATCTCTCCCAAGCGCCAGCAGCCATATGTCGCCGTTGTTCTTCCAATTCTCGACGTTTCTGTTCCTCTTGGCGTTTGGCAGCTCTACGACGTTCTTCTTGCACGCGTTTATTTCTATCCCATTCGATTAAACGGGCTTTAGTCTCCTCTTCGCTCAATTGAGGACGCGTCGGTCTTTCTAACAATTCTGAATTCATTGATGACGATTTGATAGTTAAATTCGAATTGATTTGTTGCATTGATGGCTCTTGTGCTAGATTAGTTGTTTTTGGTTGGGAAGCTTTTACTTTTAACCATTTTTTAAATTTTTCATCGGCTAAACGCTTACGATCTTCTAATTCTTGACGCTTTTGTTGTTCGGCTTTTTTACGTTTGGCAGCCTCATCCGATAGCAACTTTCTAAATGAAATATTTCTTTAAATATATATATTTTATGAAAATGTCATCGACATGCAATGCTTACCTTTTGGCCGAAAGCCAAGTCTCGTAGGCCTTTTCCGGTTTCAAAACAATCTTGGCCGCTTCGCAATGTTTGCGGTAGGAAAACGTATAATCCCGTGTTGTTGGATAATTTTCTTCCGACTGCAAATCTAACGGCGGCACAATATCGCTTTCAGTTTCGGAAACTGACGGACACTTACTATCAATGCTACCAGGACCAGCATCAAGTGATCTTTCCATTTCACCATCTTTCTCTATGTAAGCGGCCGGATTAATATATCTAATGGAATGATGAAAAATTTGCATATATTGTGCATTTGGAATGGCCTTGATAAGTAAACTTACAGTACACCAGCTTTTCTATCACAACTGCGTGAACTTAAATTTAATCTCGTAGTGCTTTCACTTATTGATGAAGCTAAACTTCGTGCCGTTGGTCGTCTCTCCAGTTCGTTACCATCGTCATCCACTCTTGAAGTATAGAAAGCCATCTCTTTCCTTTTTTTCGTGCCTTATTTCTTTCCAACCCTCCTAGTTTTCTTCTTTTCGTTATTCTTTCAGTTAAATTTTTATGTAAAATTCAGTGTAAAAAATATATAGAGCGTTTGAAAGGCGAGTTATATTATTTCGAACGGTGTAAACAATTGAAACAAATTTTGATGAATATTTTCCGCTTTTTTTTTCTTTATCTATTTGTACGAGGAGTCGGAATATATAAGGACGGACAAGCGTTATGCAATGATTGGTAACAAAATTTTTAACGCTTCGAGTTGAAAAAAAAAACTGACAAAAACAGGGAAAAATTATTGAATTTTAGAAATAATTCTGACTTCTGCAAAAGTCTATGTAAGCTACGATGAGTTCATAATTTTAAAAACGACAGTAGTTGGGCAAAGACAAGCGTACAGTAGATTATTTCGACAGTGTTTATGAAGCTGCCATATACGAATAGAATGCATTCGTCACTTAGGTTTTTAAACCGTTATATCCTACACCAATTGTGATACGGAGTATATTAATAATTGCGGACGTATGTAACACACAGAAGAGCTTACGATACACACACCTTTTATTGTACCGATCGATTTAGAATCATAATTCCAGTTGATTTAAGCCTGTCTGTCCGCGTGTCCGTCTGCCAATGTTAGATTGTGTTCAAATTACAGGTCGCAATTCTTGAGATATTCTGATAAAATTTGGTACAGTGATGTGCTTCGACCCAAGAACAAACGCTATTGATAATGGTTCGGATCAATTCACTTTTTCGACCATTCCCTATATAACTGCCTGTTCTGAAAAGCATTACAAGAAAAAAATTGCAGTTTTTACAATATATCGACAAAAATGGCCAAGAAATAGTATATCGACATTCCAAATTGGTGTGAAAACTTTAGGCCGGCTAGGGCCCCCTCGCATATAATCGACCAATTAAACTGAATCTTTATATGGTGAAAAAGTCGAATTTTCAATACTTAATAATGAATATTATGGCTCGTAATAGTAAGTTGGGAAAGAAATCGGTCTTATCGACCATTATTGGACCACTTATGTCTATCGTAGTAATGCCAAGTTCAAGTTCTCTACCGCATTGTTTGGAAGTTAGCATAATTTGCGTCAAAAGCCGCACTACTGTATCTCTCGTGAATGCCACAAAGGAAAGGAGAGGTTTCTGGCTCTCGCTTTCTTTACAGGACAATTCCTTAACGGATGGAAATCAGAGCACCGTCTTCTTAATTTATACACCATTACATTTTGTTGAAACGTCCGATCGCAAAAATTAAAACATTCTAATCACCAGAGAGACAGGGGGGGAGGGGGAAAATCAATTTCACTGTACTCGCAAAGTGCCTATCATTGTCCTTGAAAATAGTTGCAGAGCTAGCTACCTTAAAAACATTTAAGCCTATTCCCACGTGTCAGCATATGTGACGTGCTGAGAACTTAATACTCTTCACTCTACTAAAAACTTTTAAATCTACACCAAGTAAGAATTAAAGAGTCCAATATGACTATAGCGTTTTTCCCGTCTTTCTATTTCTTGCTGTAATTTGTAAAAGTTTCAGTAACGGACTTCAATTGATCGACAAGTCGTTCCTACGTCTCGTCTTCGAAAATGTTATCGTTTGGTAAGATCCAGTAAAAGAAATTACATCTTATGTAAGATCCAAAAAGTTGCAATTAATTTTATAGCTTCGATCGAAGCTCCCCCCTTATCCACATCGACAGCACTAGTTATAACCACTTGTGAACTTGACCATTATTTCATGAGGAATAATGCAGATTATGCCGTCAGCTAAAAACAAGCCTCCTATTCGTCAACAGTCTTAGCTTTAGAACAAAAAAGTCAGTCAACATCTTTCGGTAACGCAATCCATTCATTGTAAGGATGGAACCAACGGCGTTTTCGAAGCTATGTAATCTAAATCAGCCCAAAATTCATACTAAACTATCACAGAGAGATTAATTCCATTACAATTTCAGAAAACTGTGTTTCACTAGCTTCTTAAGACGATTATATGTTGACAGTCTAAACATGAGAAACGCGGGAAATCTAAAACCGCGATATAGTACGCATTCGCCTCCATATTAGTAAAGTTAGATCGACATTTGGTTCCTAAAACGCTGGTCGAAGGAATTCCAAGATCCGGTCGTTGGTAAGACGCACATTTGTATAGGCCTGTGCTGGATGGTCTCCGTCCTATCGGTTTCGCATACACGCTATTAAATCAATCCAAAATCGCACTTTTTACTATTTGCAATTAAGGAATTTGCACGCAGGGACGCTCAAGCTTTATTATCATCTTGTGATAGCAGATTACTACTAATAGCTTTCCTTTCACTGAACCAGTGTAGTTTCGTCTCAAGCATCAGCTTTTTAGTTAAATAAATGGCGTAATAGATTCCCTAGCACTTTTTACTGACATTTACTTCAATGTTCCTGATCCGTCTTAGACTTTAGGCTCATAAAACTTAATCAATGCAGGTCAAACTATGAATCGCTTAATCCATTTCAACTTTGAACGATATCTATTATCTTATCTCCATATCGGACTACATGCAAATCATAAAAAAGATCGTCTATATGGTTCGGACACTGCCGACATCGTATCTTAAAAAAACATAAAACTAATTAAGTCATGTATCAAAGTGTTGCAGTAAGGATTACCAGGCTTTTTCAGCCCAGCGTCTTCTTACTCACTCACTTACATCCCGATGGTAATTGATCTGTAACTTTTGTAGATGTCATTCCTCTTGTACAATAATTTACTTAATATAGATTGTAAGCAGGTAGCCGGCTACTTATGTAAGCTTAAAAAATAGCACAACTCCTCCCAATATTCATAGTTCAGCTGAAGTACAAGAACTGTAGCTGACTTGAAACGACATAAATCAAATGGATAATTAATAATTCCTTACTTTTCTGCAAATTAGCTAAGTGAATTCTTCGATAAAAATGCACTCCGTCTTCTCTATCTTTCTCGATTTTCCATTTTCTATATATTCTTCTTAGAATATTCAATATTAACGAAGACCGCAATGGCCGTCGGACGATTTATGTCAGGAATACAATTAATGTAGAGGAAGTATTCGAAAGTGATCGGATCATCTACGAATAGTTTTGCTTCTTGGTTGACCATCAATAAGCAAACTCTGCACCGTGTTTCCATTATATAATCATTCAACTGTAGTTTGACCAGAGACAAAATAACGCGACAAATCTGTTCTTACAACTTCTTGTACATACAAAACAAATCATCTTATGTCCATCCAAAGTTCAAATATCGAATGTTTGGGTGGTGGCATTCCTGCTGAACCGCTCTTCCGATCTCAAATAAGAAAATTGTGATAAACTCCGATGCTAGAAATGCTTCAGCGAAGGCTTCTTCTGCATTCGTAATTCCCTGTTACTTCACATCTAAAGCTAGTCATGGACAACGGTTTTCCTTCGAGGATAACTCGCAATCTTGTTTTCCTCTAGTACTCGTGCTTCGGTTTGTTTGTCGCCCTCTTCTGGATAATTACTGTCAAAACTAAGATGCTCGTACTTACGTGCTCCTAGAAATAAAACAGCATTTGAATGATTAACAAAAGTTTATTGTCCATATATGTAAACGAACTAAACATTTCTTTAAATATTAATATTTTTAATTTTCTTTGAATGAGTAAATACTTAAAGATACGTAAAAGATTTTGAGGAGGGTTCCTTATGTTTGCTTTCCACTATTTAATTGAAATCAAAATCTCGCCTGAGAACTGCAGCTCCCCCGTGCCAGTGTTCAAGTCGT